>JAULBM010287590.1:0-39194 GCA_032357055.1 Geukensia granosissima | reverse complement strand
AGGGATAAAAAAATTGTTTTCGATATGTCGCGAAAAAAATTAATTGTTTTTCGCCGAAGGCGAAAAAAAAAATTTGTTGCGATAAAAAAACCATAGCCCCCCAGAAAATCAAATGGTTGCTGCCTTAGATGCCTGCAACTTCTTTTAAACGACTTGAAAGATTTTTATGGAACTTTAGGTGTTAGATTACTAATATGGACATGTTTATACTGTCAGAGACAATTGAAAAATCGGCAATTCTTGTTTCAGATTAGCTAGTTGCCAAAGAAACTTTTACTCTGTAACTGCTTTGCTGACAAACCCTTTTTACTAATACTCTTTGTTAGGACAAAAAATACTTTATTTATGAACTTTTTGTTCTGGGTTTTTTAAAGGGTGAAGTTAAAACAGCAGTGTTATTGTTCCCCAATCAAGTAACCTTCCGAAATCACTTTCCAAAATAATTTAAAGTTCATTAGACACTGCCTTGCAAATAATAAAAATATGAGTTCAGAACTGAATATCATATCATAGTAGTACGAACAATAACAGAACAAAGGCTACTTCTGAACTTTGAAATTCAGTTTTACACTTGGAAATTTGATTGAAGAACTACATTGAATTTATTTTGTAGTAAAATAATAGGCAAAGATGAAATACCACCAGCAGTGTTTTCTGAGGAAACTGCAGAACTGGAACCAGTCACAGCAAGACATAACGGTATCCAGTCACAGTTCAAACAGTACAAATCTTCCAGACAGTGGTTAAATGGATAAAAGCCGGTCTAAAATCGTCTTGTCATCATAAGAGTAGTAGTGTTTGCTATACTCTTCGATAATAAATTACAAAATGTATGTCGAATCATATTATAGCAACACGGGACTTGTTAGATAAGTTGTTTTTCATTTAAAGACAAAATAGAACTTTAGGCTCTTAATGCAAGTTGTACAAATTGTTATATTATACTTGTTGTTTTTACCTTAAACATTGGGGACATGGGTGACCGAGTGGTCTAGGTAGTTGATCTAAACTCTTACCTGTACAGATCTGTCTCCTATCGCGCCTGGGTTTGTAGCATACAAAAACGTTAAAAATTGTTGAAAGTGGCGTTAAACCCACAATCAAACAAACCTTAAATATTAGAAGAAGAATAAAATAAATCTTTTGATAAAAGCCAACACCAAAATTGTGATTATGATTATTTGTGTACCTTCCTTACATGTGTTACCATGAGCCTCAATTGAGGCATCCAATATATTTTGGAAGTTGGTAGGTCAAGCAGAATGAAAATGTTTTTTTTAAAAAAAACTTCAAAAAACGTTCAATTTTTTCTCCTTGAACTTTGCCGTACCAACCTTCAAAATATATTGTATATATAATAAACTATACAAACCACATGAAAGGAAAGAACAAATCTAATCCAAATATCAACTACGTTTAGAATCAATTATATTTTTTTTCAGCGGTAACCTAAACTTTTTTTCTGCTCCTCTTATAGTGCTTTAAAAATGTCGTCAAAAATGATTTATTTTCAGTGTCCGTTTTTCAGCCACTGCGTCATCAGTGTTGAATTTGTCTTCGTCAGAAATATTTTAAAACCATCATTGTCCTTAACCCAGTTGTTCAACTTATTTAACTAAGAGTAAAATTTAGCTCCATGTTAAACATGGTTGATTTGTAAAGGATTTAGCTAAATTTAACCATGTGTTAAAAGTGTTGAACAATTAACTGGGCCCTGGGTATTATCAGATATATAATAAACATGACGAGATATGTTTCTACTTGTAAAAGAATGTCAGTGCTAGCATTATCATCCCATGTCCCTTTTTTGTGACATTGGTTTAGCATGTCTTGCAATATCAACACAGAATATTTACAAACTAATTAACACCAGAACACCATGTTATCACAGAAAATCCCACAGTCATCCTTTAGAATCTTGTTAGTAGTAATGTTTTATTTTAAATTAAATGTATCTGTAAGACACTTATGATGCCCCAAAAAGCCCAGCTAACGCCCAAATTTTGCAATATATTATGAAAATCAAAATCCCCTGGCCCTTCACACAACCATTATGTGTGGAAATATCTTGCAAAATATTTTGGATGTAGTTTTTACATAATTCAAAATCAAAATAAGACAGCCAGACAAGCCATGCAGCCCATTCTGACGAAAATTAGTCAAACTATAGTCCATTTTCTCAATATTTTAAATAAAATCTTTTGGCCCTGCACACCACCATTATGTTTTTAAACATACTATAGTTCAACTAAGAATTGGATCTTTCTTGGAAGATTGTTGCCAGCAGCAAATTTGCCTTGTGAGGCTAGGACAGAAAATAATTGATTCATAATTGAAAATAAGGAGATAGTGCAATATCAGACTTGCTACTGAAGATAATGTGTAAGTTTGGTTTAATTTTGTTGAGGAGGAATAGCTGATTAGGTAGGGTTACCCCCTTTGGTTCAGCATAATCACATATGTCTATTAAGTTAAAATGGCCCCAAAATTTCATTTTTGATTTGGATAGAAAATAAAATAAATAGTGCAATACTAGACTTGCAACTGAAGATTATGTCTAAATTTAGTTGACTTCTATTGAGTGGTTAAGGAGGAGCAAAGGATTAGGTATGTTAACTGGTTAAGGAGGAGCAAAGGATTAGGTATGGTAACCCCTATTGTTTACATACTCACATCTAATTTAAAATTTGCCACCAAAATAAAAATATTGATCTGCAAAGAAAATAAATAAACTGTGCAATAGTAGAGCTGTAAATGATGATTATGTTTAAGTATGGTTGAATTCTGTTGAGTGGTTAAGTAGGACAAGCAGATAATAAATGGTCACCCACCATTGTTCAACATATTCACAAATATCTTGATTAAAATGGCAGATGACGATGAGGACTATGCAAGATGAAGGAAGTGATCCCTATGTGTTTCCCTGCTTTTAAGCAGGCAACTCATAAACTGTAGGAGATACTTGGACAGACCATTTTTATGTCTAATGCAGGTGGATGGACATGAAAAAATAAACAACAAATGATTGTAAATTGTATTATTTTATCAATTTAATGTCTTCTTAGTACATAAACCAATATCACAGATATTGTCACACATGATGGACAGTCACACTGAATCTCATTTGTATATGGAAGGCATTTAAGACTAAAGCAAACAAATGCTTATATATTGTGATATAAGTGTAACTAAACATTTTTTTTTTTAATTTATCTTTATTCATTTGTATGATTGGTTTAAAAGTGTACAATGCTATCTTGAAAAACGGTGTAACTGTTTAATTTTAAAAGAAAGGAGAAGGTACGGCATGTTTGCTTCTTTGATCCAAAAATTTTTCAAAAATTCCAGGTGAAGTGAAACAAAGATAAAATCAAGATATCAGCATATCTTTTTAAAAATCTGTCACTGATTTTAGTTATAGAAGTGTACTTCACTGCTCTGACAGTCTAAACTTGTCCATTTTTTCTTGTTTTCCAAAATTTTTACATTTTTAGCACATCATTGTTCAGTAAAAATATTTTCCATCTTGTGTAAAATGTAAAATACATACATGTTACATGACTGAATGCAGATGCGCTCTAAATTAAGGACCTTAAAAATACAAAGTTTTTCTTAAATTTGCTTGACAAAATTTGATACATAATTTTCACTATTTAAGGGAAAATTTTGATTATGATCAAGTATACGTCAAAGTATTCAAATAAGGTTGTTCAAATTGTTTGTATTCAAAGTTTTTATTTTGGGGCTTAATTCAGGCCTCATAATTTTGAAAGATTTTCAAAAAGTACAACCATTCAATATATACTGCAGACTTCCTCTATAATTTTACATGAAAATGTACTCTATCAGTTTCACATATAGAAGTATTGAAATTTAAGGCCATGAAAATTTCATTCTCAGGTTCTCAGGCTAATTACTGTGAAAAATAATGAGAGGGAATTTTTATTGGAGAATAAAATGATAACTGATCAAATATCATGAAGACATGAAGAATATAGATCTTTTTATTACTTTTTCTTAGAAAAGACAGATAAAATGAAAATTTTCACTCAGTCTTAAAAAGAGAATTTTTAATGGCCTCAAAGAGGTCAAACTGGTATTGGAGTATTGTTATTGAACAATTAATCTTAATTTCAATCAATAGCTGTGTCAGCGAACTGAATGGTATAAAAATTGACTCTTCCTAGACAAACACCCATGACTAGTACAGAACATATATAAATGCATTTATGTAATGCTCTGTTAAAACTGTTACCTTTATATACAGTGTTCTAGTACAAAACATAAAATTCTAGCAAAACTGAATGAAAAGCATAAAATTTAAAATTGTCCTATGTTCTACATTTTCCATACAATGCAAGAAAATTTTTAGAGATGAAGGTATTCATAATTACTAGCTATATTTTGAGATCACATTTAAGTTATAATACCTGCTATAAATATTATATTGATTTGACAGAAACTCCAAAACTGATACTTTTTCTGTCAATTACAAATTCTAGTGTGGTATTTTCACTAATTACATTATTATGAAATTGCATCAAATTTTAACACTGATGGCAGTTGTAGCTCTTGTACAAAATTTATTTACAAGATGATTGGCAAACAATATTTCTGCTAGGAAATACAACAATTTAATGCACTTCTTGCTTTACTAATTGAAATCCATTCAAATCTCAACTTAGAACTGATTTTCATTTTTTTCCTTTTTTTACTATATGAACCCTTGGAAAGAAAAGTTAATCAGCAATGATCAACACTCGAAAATATTTAAGGGTTTTGATTTAAGTACAAAAACAGTAAAAAAATTAAACATCTTTCAGATAATACAGACCTAAAAACTTCCAGCATGGCAAAATAAAGGCACTTAAAACTTATTTCCTCTTTAACGAGAAAAAAACCTCCTTTATCCAAAATATCAAAAATATCCATCTAAATTAACAGTATTGTTATTTAACATAAACAAAAAGTTAATACTGTTAATATTTTAGTCAACATAAAAGATAAAAAACATGAGTAACGCTGAAAATTGCTACGAATAACCATATATAAGGCTATGTGAAAATCTTAACAAATGAAATATCAAAAAAAGAATTTTTTAATTATGATTACTTCTATTAAAAATAATATTGATACAGACAGTCACAGTTTGAGTAATGTATACTACACTAGCCACATATATTATGCTTTTTATCCTGTTGAATACTTGTGTTTACTAAGCAGAGACACAATATCTTCATTTCTTTTATACTACTAAGCAGAGACACAATATCTTCATTTCTTTTATACTACTAAGCAGAGACACAATATCTTCATTTCTTTTCATGCTTATAAGTAGTTTTCAAGAAAAAAACTTTGTGATTACAAATACTTTGAGAATAAAATCTAAACTTTTAATCAAAATAAAAACACACATTTTTTAAGACTTGAAAAATATAGTTTCTTTTTATATTTTCTATATTATTTTTGTAGCGATAAGTTTCTTATTTATCTTAGAAATATCTTTTTTTTGCTTCTGTTTTAGTATGTAACTATGTAATTGAGATTTATTTAACAAAATATTTTTAAATTACATGACCAACAATAAGATTTTTAACATAAAGCTAACAATAATCTAAGGATAATCTTGGCTTTGCCTAGAATCACTTAGAAACATCAACAATAGAGCAGCAAATCAAGGATTATAAAGCTACAACACATATTTTGATTTAAAATTGACCAGTTTAAAAATGAGTTACTTTCCTTTGAAAGAATAAGAGGAAAATAAATCATTTTTTTCAAGTCAAGACATAGAAACAGCATGTTAGCATCAATATTTCAATCATTCATATTGAAATATCTTACAAAACTGATTGGAATTCTATGATAAATGCAAATTCTATAATACTGCTGTTTCTGGTAATACCTAGCCTACAAATCACAGAAAGCTCATTGTTTCTAAAAAATGCATGTGTATATTGCTATGGTAACAAAGTTTTTTAAAGTTCATTATGAGACAGCCATAGGCTGGACATCTCCCTCCTGAGTGTGGGACATAGAAACTGCTAGACCTTGAGGCTCTTCCTGAATGGAGCCCATCATACATGTATTTTCTAACAAATCTTCAGGCTTGACTTGAGATGCTATATCATATGTGACTCTTTTTAACCCATGACCCTTTCTAGGGGGTTTGTTAAAGGGTGGTGTTTCTTTAAACATTCTCTTTTTCTGTATATGAAGTTCCTTGTCAACTAGATTGTGGTTGTACTGTGCTTTAGACCATTCTTCAAAATCTACATTACAGTTGTTGAAGATCCCCTGCATACGTCTTCTGCAAATAAAAATACCAAAGGCATTATAATGAATATGAAAATGCTTGCTAATAATCTATGGTTATCACATTTCACTTTCCATATCAACCAGGTATCTATGTGATCTTTTTTCACAAATTTTTGTTTTAATTTATGTATTAATTTGTTTTTGTGAATATAAACAAAATAATTCTTTTTAATGCAAACATCTAAAAAATAACTCCATTTTAACAATAAAAAAAACTGCTCATATTAATCATAGCCTGGCATTACAGCCTTAAACTCCAGTAAACTTGACCTTCATAATGCTCTCAGATAGCCCATGGGGGCCAATATGGATTACAATGCAAAATCTATATCATTCCTCATATGAACACTGAAGGCATAATACATTATCCCAGTGAAATTAGTTCTTTATTAGACATTCATAAATGAACTTATCACAAATAAATATTTGATAGTTCATCATCACATGTCACTTTCCATATCAGCCCAGGTATCATCCAGACATCAAATATGGACTTAAGCACAGTTGATATGAAAAGTTAAGTGTATTGATCTATGTAACACTATTTTTTCCATAATTTGTTTTCATAATATTATGTAATAAAAAAATAATTCTATTGTACATTCATTGCAGAAATTAATACATTTTAGTAGAAGAAATCTGGCATTACAGCCAAATCCTTCAATAAAATGTGACGTCTTAATTTCTTCAGATAGCACATGATGGTTGATATTGAATTACAACATATAATCAATACTAGCCCTGAAGGCATAATAATCTGTTTCATATTTGTTCCATATTAGAGATGCAGAAAAAACTTATCCTTTCAAATATGTTATTATCTCTCATAAAATATAATTTAATTGTTTATCTGTAAAATGGGATAGTCCTCTGCCAGTATGTACAGGTAGTACCTTTATTTATATAGTATATTTAAAGTAATTCTTTTTATTTTACTTTTGAAATTTGATGTCAGTAATGTGTGTGATAGTTTTACTGCGATGATCAATGATTTTTAAATACATTTAAAATAAGAAGCAGGAGGCAAATTTATTCTGCCCACAAAGCATTTGTATATATTTACTAAAATTAAAATGTATACATAGTTGTTTTTGCTTAAATTTATGATAACAGAAATGCAAAATAACTGATTCTAAGCCTCTAATAATATGCTTGAAATATGATCATAAAGTGTGTTCATTGTCTAGAATACAGAATAAAAATAATGTTTTTAGTTGACCTTTCTGTGTAAACCTGTGCCTTTGTGGTTGTCATACAATAGCATTCTTAGCTTAAACCATAAGAACTAATACAAAGATGGTTGTAAACTGTCCAATTATATATATGGTAAGGCCAGTAAAAACACTTTGCTTCCAGTGACAAGTAGTCATGAATACTATTTTGTTTCTGTATTATATAGTCAGAAAATACAATCTATGTTTGGACCAGTATTAGAACAATTAAATTTGTTAATTACAAGTGAAATTGTACCTCTATGCAGACTTGTACAATTGATTTCAACAATACCTAATGCTTTATATTCTCTGTTTTTTATCAATATAATTGTAGAACACATTCATATGATCTTCCCCCAGAATTCACAGATTTTCATGTTTCCTTTAGGGCCAAATTCCTTCACTTATTTGAAATTGACAGGGATGTATCTCTGACACTGATGTAAATACATTTCATGACTGATAGGATCAGAGTTACTATCATGATTTTCAAATTCCCTAATGCGTACAAACAGTCCAATCAGAAAGCAGAAAGTAAAACGAGATTGCAATCTGATTTTGACAAAATGTTATTTACTAAATAAAGAGAAAACAGAAATTAATGGATTACATAGAGTGAAATAATTAGTCTCTTAAAACAAGATGACAATAAGAACATGAAAAACATCAAAAGATTTACAAGTTGCTGTAATTGACATCTATTATCTTGCACTTTCAAATGAAAATTCTGGAATATTGTTGTTGCATTCATCCATCCATCTCACTTTTCAGGTAGCCTAAATTCCTTCAAAATTTTTGAGTTTTTTGATTGTGTATTACATGTAGATGCACAATCAGCTTTTGATTTTTTTTCTCTTCCAAGCAAAAGTCCCAAATTCATGTTTGCAGTTTAATTGTGAATTGAACACTTTCTACATTTTTGAATGGATAGTACAAATTTGGTTTAAGACTGGTTGCATACACATGCAGATGTGCAAACAGCTTTAAACATCAATTTGGTCCTATGATCCAAACAAGGGGCCAAAAGAGTGTCCAATTCTTATTTCATATTTGTGACAAATTTATTTTATATTTTATAGTTTTTATAGGAATTCTGTTGTAGAATTATTGCAAATAGTGTGAAGTTGAGTAAGAAACTTTTAAAATTTTATGCAATTCCAACTTGCTAAATTTCCTTAAAATTTTCATCAGACCTTTAAAAAAATGTGGACAATTTCTATAAACCATGGAAATGGGGTAACAACAATAAATTCATGGAATGTGTGCATTTCAAAAGGTGTTCATTCCTTTTTTGGTAAATTTTATGGCATACTCTCATTTATTTTTTTGGTGAAAATATCTAGCTTTGTATATATCTGGATACAATAACATGGAATAATTTGATTTCAATAAATTGCAATATTATAAGACATCTTTTGCACAGTGCAATATGGGTTTTGAAAAAGCAGATTATAAACTGTGCAGGGGTGAGTCAACAGCTGTCTTTTTGCATGAGCACACTTATTTCATCCAAAATGGAATAAAGAACTTTTTAATTTATTACTGATAAACTTGATTTTACATTAATTGCAATCAAGGATAAATTTCAAGTTTGAAAAATTTTTATAACTAAATTAAGATTTCTATAAACAATAAATTGAGGTGCTTCTCAAGCCCAGCATGGTAAGACCCCAGCATGATGACATGATAAATTTTAAAGACTGAACACTGTAAACACTAATGTAATGGAAACACTAATGTGCTTGACACAGTAATATGATGTGTACGGGACAGAGAAATTGGACAATTCACCCCATCTTTCTTAAAATCTATATTAATCCAATGAAGAAAAATTTGTACTTATGTCATGAATTGTAACAAAGAAAAAATATCCATATCCTGCGAAATTGCATTTTTTGGCAAATTTGACCCCATATATCACAAAAACAGTTATTACGGAGAAAATCTGTTGACTTTTCAATAAAAGCTCTACTGTGACATATTCAATGAAAATATTCCCATCAAAATTGAATGAGAAAAAAAATACATCCTATTAGACCAAATTTTTTGCCCTTTTGCCACCCCCCCTTCCAAAATAATAAACTCTAAAAAGAAATCATATATAAAACTTCAACAAATTCCATACAAATTAATCCTGTAAAAGCTAAATTTTTAACTCCAATTATCTACTGAAAGTTCTTCTTAAGACAATTTCAATGAAAAATCGGATGAATAATAAAGTAAAATGTATGCAAAAATGCTTGGGGTAACTCTATTGCACCTTTAATAGGATTCATTTGGAACAAAACCCCCTTTAAAATGTATGAAAAATAAACATCTTTAAAAAATTAGCACACATGACCCTTTTTAGCCCCTTATATCTTAAGAATGGTAAGAGTTGTATCATTGGATGTGAAGCTTATTAAGTATGCTTTCTCAAAGAGAATATCAAGAAAAGAATACCATTAAAATCAAATAAAAATGGAAAAGCTACTGTTTGTTAACCTTACTGTCTATGGACAGAAAACATTGACAACAGACCCATAACATCTTAAGATTGCAAAAATTTTTGCATTTATATAGAATCAATCTGATAAAAGGAATAAAGGTTGGAAATTTTCAGTCTCAAGAAGCAAAGATATTTTTCTGACCTAAGTTATAATACAAAGGGCAAGATATCTAAAGTTCTAGGCAGGGTTAGGGTACTATAAAAGGTTAATTTTCTATACTAAACACCTTACCTCAAATCTTACTCTATAAAAACACAACATGTATAAATCTACAGATATAACATCCACATTCTACAGGGAAAATTTCAACAACTTGGGTAGTCTACAAAGTTGAGGATGATTAATACATTCATGGAAGTCAGACAATGAATAAAGTTCTGTTTAAAACTTTTCTATTAAAACTGTCATAAAACACCTCATCTCTGTAACTTTTTGACAAATAGAATTGTAAAATTAAGCAAAAATTTTCTTATTTATAAAATTACAAAACAATTATCTTAAAAAAAATCAATAAATGATCAACAGACCAGGATTAAAGCCTTCACGTGTTACAAAAATTTGACCTTTGGAAAAACAAATTTTACTTCATTTGTGACTATATGTCCCCTGAACCTATAAGTCTTTCAGATTGCCATCATTTGTTTGTGGAAAGCATTTTAGCAGATTTTATCTAAACAATCTTGAAAAAAAGATCATATGAAACGATGGGTAAATTATAAAATTTATGGTATTTTATTTTTATAAACAATATAACCAACATATTTCATTTTTGGCTAAAATGGATAGGAAAGGGATAGTGATATTTTTAGATTTATGCTAATTTTATGATATTGTAGCTGTGTATATTGTGATGTTTTAAGTATCTTAAATTTTTCAGAACTTTTATCTGTGTTAAGTGTGTTTAGGGTAACCTCCCTTGTCATAACTTCCATGAGTTTATATATCACATTCCATTCTACAAAGATGGATAAAATAAAGGGTTCAGAAAGGTCTATAACTTGCTAGAAAAAATAAACAAGAAGATTTATTAAATTATTTCATTTGAATTTTATCCAGAACCGTCTGCAGTTGGACAATATGTAATCATCAAAGCCCGAATGTGTTTGTGGCTGTTAAGTGCACTGTTGGTTACATGAAATTATTAGATTTTAGTTGTGTTTAGTGAGACACAATATATTAAAAATGTTTAATAAATGCCATAAAGCATGAGTTTTTTTATATAAATGAAAATGTGGTACATGAAGCCTTGTTATAGTCATATTTCCAACTAGGCAGGTGTAAAGACCAATTTTTCTTATCTGCAATTTAATGTCAGTTACCATTTTACTTGAATATAAACTTTGCTTTGATAAACATAGGTTAGATTTATCACTTTACAGCAATTCATTTGGGTGAAATTACAGATTGCAAACTTCTGCGAAAAAATTATTGATTGGTAAAAGTTGGTTTACAATAACTTACATTTATAAAAATCAGTTTTTAAGGACTCATTAGAAAATCTTGCAACTATATAACAAAATTTAATATTATTTTTCTTTAACCAAAAAGCAGTTAAATAATAGGTGCAAGTTAGCAAATAAGACAAAATCATTAGTCTGAAAATCTCTAAAGTTTCATAATTCTGAAGTTTTTACAAAGGTAAAATCTACTTCTGATTTATTATTGTTAAACAAGATTCACCAATGAGCACTCGGACATGTACATGGAAAGATAAAAGACCACACACAACTAAAAATCCACACTATATTCTACACAAAAAATTTTAGAGACAATGTCAATTTATACCTGCTTGCCATTCGAGGAGTACTTTCTATATTATGCAGTGGCATCTCTAGCCACTTGATACTGTCTGTGCCATGTCTGCCCAGTGGCACTAAAGGAACTGGAGGTAACTTCACTTGTTCAATATCTTTGTCAGTGTAGTTGTAACCAGTCATACATCTCAGAATGGTTCGTTCTTCTTCGCTTCGCTCACGTCCCTGGGACAGTAAGGGATCACGGAATTTCTGTGTCTGTATCTAAAATTATATAATAAACAATTAATGTTTGAAGTTGAACACAGTAAAGAAATATTAAAAATTCATTTTTTAGTCATCAATTATATTTGAAAAATGATTACTAACACAAAAATGAAACCATTTTCATCTGAAAAAAAAAACTTTCAGCAAAAACATTTCAATATTTCTGTCAATAAAATAAATCTACAAAACAAGATAAAATAATTTAAAGCAGTCACACCATTCCATTTTCTTATAACAGTTAAATGTAAAAAAAGATCTTGTTCTAGGAAAGAACGATTAAGTAATACCGTACTGAAACTTTGTTTTATACTCAAGAATTCATTCCTATGCAAAAGATCTTTTATCAATAGTTCATTTAATCATAATGTTAAAGATGACACAAATCTAAAGATTCATCCCTATTCAAAACACTGAGTCAACTAAAATTGTAGTAACACTAAATAACACTGTAAAAACTATGAACTAAAACAAAAACAAATTCAGATTTAATATAAATAAAACAAATTCTAATATGGGGTCATGAAAACGTCAACATGATTTAAACGTGGTAAAATTATCCAATAAACTTATGACTTGACTTCACAATATGTTATGAGCACAAAAATCATGAAAGAATTTTGTGCACAACGAATGTAAAAACAAATGGCATTTTTCTTAATTTTTACATATTTACAATATTAGAATAGAAATAATTCATGACAGCAATGAGTTTGTTTCTATTTTAACACAGGCTGTCATAGTTTTCAAAATTTAATCCCAAGTGTTAGCAAGGGCAAAAATTAATATAAAAACAACTCCAGCCCATGTTAAAATCACAAACTTATGGCAGCCATGAATTATTTTTTAAATAAAACCAATTTAGCAACAGGAATGCTCTATGTATTTAACTAAACAATGAAAAAGTTTCCAAAATGTGCTACAACATATAAATTTGCTGCCTTCTTTGATGCAATTTTTTTTGTGGTTGTTAGTATCATAAATTCACCACAGTCAAATTGCAAGTAAAAACAACACTGATTTGATTCTTAATAAAGTCAATGAACACTTCCTTTAAGAATAAAACTCTTGAAACCCCAGACCCTAAGTGCATAAACTGTTCATGTTAATAAGTCCTAATTCTAAACCTGAAACAACTTGCAACCCTTTACCAAAACTTCAGAGAACGTGTTGAACCCTTGGATTTAAACCTATAAAACACCATGTAACCTCTCTTCCCTAAGTTAATAAACCCTTCTCCCACGCCTGAAAAATTAAAAATAAATTCACCATGATTTACCTGCTCAAAATCTTCATTACTGGTAAAGGCTACCTGAACACATTTAGAACTATTATTATTTCATAAACTACACTGAGTTATTTCACCTAGAATGCATGACATATCCTTGTTTTATAAAGCCAAAGTAAAATTAACATTGTTAATTGTAAGATGTATGAATTTGTTGTCAATATTAATCTTTAGCAAAAGCTTTATAAAACTGTCACATGCATAAACATTAACTGATTCTCATTTGTATCTGAGGTGCAGACATACTTTTCATTTAAACTACAGTAGTTTATATTCAGGATCAAACATGTTGACTGTTAGCAGTGATGTTCAGTCCTACCCTGTTTATAAATGGCTAACTTAGAGTGGAATTAATGATGCCAAACCATATAAACTTATACCCCCTTTAAAATTCTATTCTTTCTGTATGGTATCCCAAATAATTAAAATGAAAGAGGTAGGTACAAGATTCTTAACTCAATCCAAACTTGATGTAGAAACAAGAAAGTTTAACCAAAAAATCATTTGGATTCAAAAACTTAAATATATAAAACATAAAGTACACAAGGGCCTACCTATTTAAAGACATTCACTGCTTATAAAACTTAAAGTCATGACAAAATAAAATTGGTATGTATTTTTGAGCAATTTATAGATTTTTGTTCGATACATGTTGACCTCTTGTAATGCCAGCAAGCAACAATTTTGATATTCAATATGTATCCATTTACAGATGTAATATTTGTCAGCACAGCTTAATTCATGTGCACACTTTCGAAATTGGATGAAAATGCTGTGTTTTAGAAAACAAAAAAAGTCAAATACAACTGGCATAAGTTTAACAAAGAAAGTTGTATGACTTATACACATAAAAAACATTTACATTCCCACTTAAATTATTACTTTTAATGATGATTTTAAAATACTAAAGTAAAAAATTAACTTTTTGAAATAGAAAGATTTTTTTCCCTTTAAAGTAAGGAAAATCTGCTTGCCATCCCTCATTTAAAAACAAGTTTGGATGTGAATGTAAAAATTATCCTATTCCATCTTAAGTTGCCTATGTAAGAAGGCATGTCTTACCATAATGCTTCTGAATTAAGATGGATGTCAAAAACGGCATTGTTAACACATGTTGCTAATTAAATGTGACATTAAATATGAATATTCATGCTTGAATGTGAAATGAGTTCAATAATACATGTATGGGGTTATTTTTAATTCAATAAATCAAATTTTAAAACTGTATATAACATACAACATTTCGTTAAATGTTCATGTGATTTGTGAGTTAAATGTATTGTATATTAACAAACAATTTTGTGTAAAAAAAAGATAAAAACAAACTTAACATTTGAAAAAACAATTAGCACAACTAAGCCACACATAAAAGCCCCAATTTTCAGTTTATGATATTGTTGCCAATGGATACAACTACCGGTGTACATCTTAACGTCTGCATAGGTTTCAAATTTAAATCATATCTAGAATGACTTGTATTTTGTCTCAATGTAATGTAGGTTATTTCAGTTTTAACAACTAATCTCCTGTGCATCACACTGCGAAACTTCTGCCAAAATCCTTTTTTAAGCAAATGTTTGCTGTCTTCCGTTTGAAGCATATTTCTGTTAAATCTAGCCACACAAAATCATGTCTGACCATATGTATGGTGGCATAGTTGTGCATGGGATACCTTGTAATGTTGACTGTTAAAGCGTTGCTGGGCGGTGTTCATATGCTTACTCCACTTCAAGCACAAATTCTAATCAGAAATTCGTTAGTATGTTATTATTAGATCAAGAAAATATTTTTTCTTCATTTAAAATGATATAAATGTATTGGTTTATACATCAAAGTCTTTATGCAATATATTTTACACCAGTTATTTACAAATTCCTTTTTTATATTTTTGTGATGGTTAAAAAAAAAACTAATAAAGTGACCATACAAAGTGGGTCTATTAATTTCCATGCATTAAATATATACATAGTTAAAAATAATATACATACAGTTACCTAAGTCTGAAGTTATCCAAGATTGATTAAAGAGAATAATGAAAGTTTGGCATAACCAGAGGCTCCCGGGAGCCTGTATTGTTCACCTATCAGAGACTCAACATTGGTCCTTATAAGCAGTGTTGTATACCAGGTAACTGGCCAAAAGTTTGGTTCCAACTGACAGCAGCCAACTTGGTTGGCATGTAGGAATGTCATTCATAATTTAGGTAGAGGTGTCATCTCTTTTGGCCAAACAGTTTCAGGAAAGAAGATTTTTTGTAATTGTGGATAGAATCAGATGAAAAATGATGGTTACAGGTCTTGTGACCTTTAGGTCAGGTAATTTGATACAAACAATTAAGAATGGTTTTGTACACTCTGAAGCCAAGAGTATTTCCTTTATTATGAGCAAAATTAACATTTAAAGATTATTCACATGAAATCTGCAGTTAATTTTAAGCGGAAATACTTTTGACCCTAAATTGGACATTTCAAGCAATCAGTTTTCTTCTTTTTTCTTATATCACTATTTAGGTCACACATTCATGTTGTTAATTTATTCTCAAAATGACTATTGAAAAACAAAAAAATCTGCCTACAAAAACATGCAGTCATTCCCTATGTTTTTCTAACAACTTAAATTTTAGGGGTGCAACTTTGTTATGAAGAAATAGCATGATAATTTTAATGACTATAGAAGCAATTAATTCTAGAGCTAAAAGTCTGTTTACCTCCTCCTTGGTTATAAGGGCCTGTTCATAGACATGTTGTTTAATTTCATTGCAATTCAAACAACAATATGTTTTCAATTCTGGTTTTACTGGCTTGATTTCATTGTGTTGTAGATATTTAGAAGGTCCTAAGTTGTCTTTATTTATTTATTTTAATTCAATTCCCAATATAATTGTTAATGTTTGATAGTATAAATAATGTCAATAATACAAATATAAAAATAATAAATAAGCATTTTCATTATATAAATAGGTCTTTCAACTAGTTTTAAAATGTTTTTCACTCACAATGGCACTCTACTACTAGTGTATCGAAGCTGTTGGTTGTTAAAAGCTTGATCAAATAAAAAAAATATCCTTATCTCTTATATGAAACCTTTTTTGTTTGAAACCCCCACACGTACCTTTATGGGTGCAGGTCTGTGTCCATTTAATGCCTGGGCATAATACTCTCTAGGGTCCATAGTATCTAAGAAAACATGTCCCTGAAAATAAAATATATGTCTAAGAACCTAAGTAGCTGATAATTTTTTAACTGATCAAAAGAGAAAGTCCTGTTACAGGTACTTGAATCCAATATCTTAACTTTACCATTTATATCCTTGTTTTTCTAATTTCAGTTCTTCATGGTCACCTTTGGTGAAAAAACATTAAGACATGAAATTATTTTCAATACATTTTACCAAAATTGTATTACAGTGGTCCCCCTCCTATACAATCTACACATCAAAGGCCACCCCCAAGGCTGGTAGTCTCATAAATACTATTTTTAATGCGGCATTCACATGGACATATAATGTGAACTGAATGTAAATTGAAGATCTCTAACATGTCAATGCTTATTCAGTGCATATAAAAAAACATTGTAACATTAAACATTATCTTAATGCAGATTATTTCACTCGTCTATCTTGTCCCTATAGACTATACCTTTTCATTAACAAATTCTAAATATTGTTTATGTAATTCTCTTTTTCGGCGGTCCAATTCTGGCCAATCGCTACTGTCCATTACTTCTATGATTTTCTTCCTCAATGGCTCATGTACCCTGTCATTCCATTTTTTATGCAGCATTTCTTTCTTCCGTAAATCCATCACATCTTTATGTGTTACATATTCTTCCATGTCCTAACAACATATAGATGGTTTAATTTTTACCAGAATACTTTAAATTCAGAAATTAATTAGATGTTTTTATTATTGTGAATAATGCATGAATGATCAATGCAAAGATAACAACTTGCATTCTTATATCTGTTTACTATATTTGCAAACAGGTTTTCTAAAAATCACATTAATTAATCTTGCATTTTGGAGTGAAGTTTCAAAATTGCAATAATAAGTAAACAAATTAGTTTCTCAATATACTGTAAACTTTCACATTGCCCCATTAAAATTTTGCTGATAAATATTTGTACTTATGCTTATGAATATTTCGAAAATGACATATCATTTAAACGTCTTTCATTTGCTAATTAGACCTCAGATGTGTATTACATGTCGTACTGTGTCTCCTGACAAATGTTTAGGAGAGGTTTCTCCATAGGTTTGTTATTCTATTTACATAGTTGGTACTTTCTACCAGTTACCCTTTTTATACAGAGTCTTGTATCTTTTATTTCTTTTTAAATTTAGAAACATGCTTTTATCTTTGTCTTACACACTGAGACAGCAAAAGGGTGACATTCAGGTCAATGTGCCTGAACTTTACAGGCAACAATTTTCCAAATATAAAAATATTCTCAAACTAACAATATATCAACAATAGAGCAAGTAAAATGGGTTATTTCAAGAAAATTGTCAATTTTGTTATGCATGAGAGCAAATTAAATTAATAATAAAAAGTCTATTGAACAGATATATGTAACCATTCATAAAATTCCATATTCACCAGGTTGCTGATAAACACAGTGTTCAATTTAGTCTAGGTTTAAGATTACTCATATGGCACTACTACCTTTTAACAATGTAAAGTGCAAAAAATTTGTTGGAACATTTTTTTACAAAAGCTATTGGTGATGCATTTCAGCTAATATATATCATGCCTTTGAAAGATAAAGACATTGAATACCAATATTGACCTCCACTTCTCCTCGTCAATATCAATATCTGCCAAAGTCACTCATAATATTACCTTAACAAAAGTACTCTCTGTTTCTAACAGTGGGTTGTATAACTGTCTTGCAGCTTTTGATTCAACATCTGATTTTTCCTTCAACAGAGAAAATAAAGTATATAAAATTATGATAATATTGAACTAGAACTGACAAAGATGTTCAAGCATAGTTTGACTGCATACAAATCACAATGTCAAGGCTGTAAATACTAAAATACAGTTTAAAATTTCAATTTAAAATGCTTGGGTATATTTCTATTGGAAATATGAATAATGATTTTAACAAATAACAGTTTTCCAAATCTTTTAAAAATCAAAATGTACAGAACATTATACCAATTAGCTCTATTATTTATCTTGTGTGCGTGTTATACTGGCTAAGTACTCGCTTTCACCATGCACCAAATTTAACCCATTTGAATGAAAAATCAGAACAATCTAAAAATTTATGAGTGTAAATGGAATTTTTAGCAAAAACTGATCTCTGAAAAAATTCGAAGCAGAGGGTTCACCAGTTTAATTGAAAAGTGGCAGTGATAGGGTACATGATGAGATTGGGTAGCATTCCACTATAGTTTTCAGCTGTTTTGGCTTTTTTTGTATTGAGATGATATAAACTGTTTCTTTACATGTTCAAGTTTATCATAGCTCCACTGGGGTAAAATAAAACTGTAAACCAGCTTAAGTCATGTGGCAATTGTTAAACAAAATTTATAGTATGATTCATATTCCTGGTGATATAATTTTGTAAATCAAAAATTTTGCAATGTAAAATGCAGAACAATTTGCTTGTGTATATATTTTTTTCTTTTCATGACAAATTAAAGTTGATTTACAGTTTATACATGCACATCAGCAGTAATGCTAACTGATTTCAGAGAAAAATATTAAAATTAACTACAATTTTTACTCTTCAAATTATAGTTATAGTAGATATACTTAAGTGTGTATGAGTACTTGTTTTTTATCAATAGTTTAGTAAAATTAGAATAAGAAATAAATATGATAGGTATAAGAACCAAGTCCACAGATGTTGAAATAAGTCTCCTTTAAAGCTAGTGTACAGGGAAAGATACAGAACTACTGCATGGGGAAATATTACTGATTAAAACTGATCATTTACTACATTGTATTAGCCATTTATAAAATGTTGTTTTATTAGTAATGTTAAGTAACCCTTAAATTAACCCTAAACTTTTTTATCAAAAGAAATGTATTTAATCACACCTCTTTAAATTACAAAAAAGGTATTTACTTAAATCTTTTCAACTAACAACAAATGTATGAAATATAACCACAATTTTTTAAACTAAAAGAATAATTCCAATTAGACCCTTTTTCAACTAACAGAAAGGTACCAAATATACCAACATCTTTTTATACCAAAAAGACATTTCTAATTTTGGACCTGAAGGTTTAAAATGTCATTTATTTTGTGGAGATAATTTTCAAGCAAATCAAAATTATTGTAATTTTTGGATTGACTTGACAGCACTTGATCTTAAGTTAATTTTTTGTATATTCCACTGGACCATATTTGACCTTAAGCTAACATTGTTAAAGCTAACACCCTCTCTGAATCTGTCACTAGAGTTATATGTAATAGAAGTAACAATGCTGCAATGATGGAGTGTACTATAGATAGACTGTTACACATCATCACCAAGATAGAGTACCCAGTAAATATTTTCTGATTGTAGGATAGAATATATATAAAAAGCAAGATACAATAACTGATGCATATTTGTGCTAAAAAATATGTATAAATGTGTTCTCCTGAAAGCCTGAAAGATTCAAATTGTCAACAAACAGTCAGCAAAATGACAATTTCTTTAAATAAGCCCTGTATTTGCATATAAAATTTGAAAAGTGTCAATTTTTAAATTTCTATATGAAGAAATAACAAGCAATAATGTACCATTGAACAAAAAGATCTGAAAGCCCTATAATTTTATTTAAAATTTTAACAGCAAAAAATCAGAATTCCAATGATATAAAACATGACATACTTCATGGTTAGTTTATTGGTATTTTATGACTTTATTCATGACAAACTTGGTTTGATCTGCAAGATAGCTTAAGCGACAAGTCAAAGGTACCAAACATTTTCTTCAAACTTACTTTGGTTGTCAACCTTTGACTGTGAGCGCCTAGCTTAATCATACATTGCCTAACTATGTATGTCTAATGTGTTCACATGTAATTTACAATGAAAGGGGAATAAATCTCTTGCAAGGTTATTTGTTCACAGAATCATATTATGGTGAATCATCTTCTAAAATTTAGAACTGCCTAATGGCAAAATTCGAAGACAGTTAAGTTTATTTTTGTAATTTTGGAAATTAATATTTGGATAGGTAATTTATCTGAATTTCATGAACAACCAAATGCCATATATGATATAATTTCTATATTAAGTTGGATAAGTAGAGTTCTAAACAAAAAAATAGTTCATCATTCTCACATTAAAAGTTTGATCTTTAATAAAAACAAAACAAAAATCCTACCAAGTAAGGTAAAAAGAAAATAATAAATGAGAAGCTTAAGTTTTGTTTTAACCTGTCTGTTTGTTGACAATTGCATTACACAGTGTAGAATGATACCTGTTTTTCAACCCAAGCTTGTGGTATGGCAAACAACTGGAACAAAAATTTATTAACATGCGAGTGATAAACAACAAAAAACATGCGGTTAAAAGAAATACACATTTGGTAATTGTTCCACGAAAAAAATACTAAACCACAACTGTTCATGCAGTTAACTGAACATGCATCATTTGTCACAAGAACTTGCTCTACAGTTTTTATAAAGGTTCTGTAATAGTTTTCAAGGCCATATAACTGAAATATTCATCAATTAACTAAGTTCTACTCTTCTCTTTGTTTTAAGAAATGAATATCAAGAACTGTTAACCAGCCATATTTTTACCTAAGAATAGAAAAAGGGGATGATTATTTCAATTTCATTTTATACAAAATTTCTTTCTCTAATAACCCTGAATTAGATAAGCAAAATGAAAGAATGGATCAAACAACACAAAAAGCTACAAATGACCTTAATGTCCTTATCTTAAAGAAAACAAGTAGCAAAATAAATCAGCTTCTAGACCAAACCCCATAGTTTTGCTAATGCTGATGGTATTGATTTTTAGAGTTACTTCCCCTTCCTATGATCCAAAGCTTTAGGTTATGCTTTTTCCCTGTTTTACCATAGAGCAATGTTAAAAAATATATATAAAATTTAAATCAAACAGGGTTTTATATATATACCAATACACTGACATACCATATACAGTTTAGCTGACGTCTAAAGATACAAAAGCATCATATATATGTAGTTTTCAATTATGTGGCTTTCATATTAACCAAATAGCAAATTACAAAAAATATGTATAGTAGAAATAAAATTTTGATATAAAATAAAATTAAAGTGATATGTAAAAATAATCAAACATGTTCTTCAACAAGCATATGCAAGTAACAAAGTTGTCTGGCTCGCAGTTATTCCAAGAAATATAGATATTTTTCATTTTCATGTGGAATTAAAATTTGATTGCACATTTTTCTGATTTTTTCAGTACTCTGTGTCCCATTCAACATGGAAACTAAGGGCAATTGGGACACATTACAGCTTTGTCAGTAGCTGGATAAAACTAAAGGACATCATTCTTCAAAATAAATTCTTAAATTAAAAAGAGGACTTCTTAATGTCTGACTGATTACAAACATTTTCTGTAAGACTTGTGGATAAATCTAAAGACTGTGACATACACAATGTATACACAGAATTGTGCCCTGTCGGAAAGTGCAGAGCCTGTTGAGACATTTGAATGTGTGAATGCCATTATTGTGAAAAAATAAAATCATTTAAAGCAAGCAAAAATATGTGATCCTAATTAACCACATCAAAAGTATCCTTAAACACACCAGAAATTGTGATAAAAGTGAGTCTAAACATTTGTGTAAATCCAAATTTCTAAATTCAGAAACCTATGTGTTTATGTTTCAAATATATCATACAACAAATTTCTAATTATGTTTTAATACCTGTAAACTTTTGACTGTCTTTTCATTTAACCAGTCCTGAACTTTCAGTGTTTGTCCTATCAAGCTCTTGGAATCCATCCCATTTCCAGATTTTCCACCTGCAGGTGTAGAATAGGGTCTCCTGGATGACCGCCTTCTCTGCATGGCAGATTTATTCATAATCTATGAAAAAAAAAATTAAATCAAATTGTTTACATGTTGCAGACTCCTTAAAAACCGTCCATCTGTTAGACCACTGGTAAAAATTAGACAACGACCTCGATCAGCCAAAACGCTGAAGCTAAAAATGAAGCAAACCCCCTAAAGAAATTTGTACTTTTTGTACCTTAAAATTTCCCTGTTTGAATTTTAGCAAAACTGAGATTTAGGTGCAAAATTGGATCCATTCAAGGCTTAAATTACAGGAAATTCATTCTTCTTTCAAATAAGACTAGTACATGAATAATCAAACAGACATTTGACCGTTAGTATTTAAACTGTAGACTTAGCCTTAAAAAACATTCTCATGAATCATTAGATAATTTATTAGCCAAAACAACATGTTAGATAGTTGAGTAATAAAAACTGTATAAACAAATAATAATTTTGAAATAAGCAATCAAAGCTTGCTTCTATTATACAACTAGAAGTGTGATCAAAGTAGATGCTACATGTAGGACTGTCGCTCTATGAGGTAATAAAACATTTATCATAGTCACAGTTTCTTGATGTCTTGCTGAGACTGAGATGTACAAAAATCAGACAATTGACTCTGTTACAGAGCATACATATGTATTTTTACTTGTTTTATAGGATGTATCTATCTCATATTAATCTTTTACAAGAAAAACAAAGACATACAAGATACATATTGATTTATAACTCCAACTGTATTTTGCTAAAATGTGCAGCAGTCAATTTCACAAAATATTGTAAGTGTAATTTCTGTTGTAAATTATTATATTAAATCAGTACTCTTCAAAAAACACAACAAACAAATATATATTGTAAAAATCCAATCAACTCTTAAAAAACATTGAAAAAATACGTCAACAAAAAATCTCCAGTTGTCAGACCAAAAACCCAGCTGAAAAATATCAAAGCTCCAGAACTGTGTCAGTTCTGTCACAGGTCTGTAGTATTACCTGCTTATTCCTGGTTAATTGATTAGTTGTGCATTCTCTATAAATATAAATACCTATATGATTGACTGACATACGCTTATGAATGTAATTTCATCTAACTACTGAACAAACCATGGTTTTGATATGATCCTGACTGTCAATCATCAGTTCCTCAACGACATCATTATTGTGGACTTGTAATTTCCCTCCTGGTTGCTTCACACACAGCAGGGACGCCATGGTGCTGGACTACACCACTTTTGGCCACTAAAGATGTTATTTTGAGGAGTGAACCTTAAAATAAAGAGAGACTGATGTTGAGCATCAGATGGTGTCCGCCATTTTAGTAAACAATATGACGTCACATGGAGATAAACGCCTCGGTCGAATTTCGGCTATTTTTAGCTCAGAAATTAGATTGCTTTGGAGTTTACAGAAATCAGTGTAAACAGAAGACCTCTATCATCTGTATATACGCCAAATACTTTACGAAATAAAAGGAAACTGTTGCTGTAGTTTTCCTTGACAACAAAGAAGATTTCATTCAAGGGAGGTTACTCAGATTGACCACACAGATACACAGATGGTAATGCATCATGATTGTGTTTCAGTTCAAGTATGCATAATGCGTTCTATTAAGAACGAGACCGAACATAGGTCTATATGAATTTAAATACCCAAACTTTCTGCTGTAATGTACCATTATTTTTTTCTACAAATTTGACAATTCGAAGTTCAAGTTTGATACAACTGCAGCCCCATCAAAGTACAGAGCCTTCATATATAACAGTAAAAGTATGAAGTTTAGTGTATGTTTGTTAGATGTATTCATGTCAACTTGTTTACATTAGCAAACAAATTTCTATACCACATAAGGCAGTGAACATGCAGGTGAATATTAAAAACTGAATATGCATGGTCAGTCTGGAAATATAAGTTTTGTTCTCAGCTGTCTACTTGTAATTGTTTAGCAGGCATATAATAGATTTACAACCAGATAACCAGTTAAGATTTGGGAAGGAATATCAGTAATTGGGGCAATTACAAAAAAAAAAAAAAACAAGCCAAAAAAAATGTTATGAGAAAAAGTAATATATATGTAGGCAATTGCCTTTTTTCGTATCTCTGTATTTGTAAGAGTTATCTCCTATATGGGACAGTATAACAACATAGCTGTAACGGTGAAATTTATGTTTTTATTTCATTGAAAATTCAAAGTAAAAATCGATCTTATTGATTGATTTATCAATGCCAATCAGACTAATTTTTTTCTCTCTGTAAATATTGGGGATTTGCAAAAATTACCCATTTTAAGGTTCTCTCGTTACAGCTATATTGAGATACCTTCCCACATGGGAGAAAACTCTTACAAAAACATATAAATTAAGGATGCATCCAGGGTTAAGAAAATTTGGAATTTAGATAAAAAACACAAACCAACCAAATAATTGTTAGAGATAATTTAGACAGTCTAAGGTCTATCACATTTTTGCAACTTTAACATTTGAGATTTTACAAAATTTACAAACATGTGTAGTTTCAAAGGAATTTTTGTCAGAAATTGGGGAAAAATGTGAGTCCCATGCCTAATGATTGAAACAAAACTAATCTGTAGATTGGAAGCTAAAGGTATATAGTTTCTGCCTCTTTTAAAGACACTACCCCAATTAATTGAGGATTATTTTATACCTCTTGCTAGGACTGAATATTTATTTCCACCCCATTTAAATGGCTTTGACCTTTTTACAGTGTTTTACACATTCTTATGAATTTATGAGAAACATTGCGGTATACTAGGAGTAATATACTAACTCCCAACTGAATACATGAACATGATGAATACATGTGTATAAATGCCAAATGTCTTAAAGCCTATAACATTCATAAGCTGTATTGTTTTGGTAATAAAGAATTATTATTAAATTGCCAATTTATGATATCTGTAACTTGATAAATGATGTACTTCAAAGTTTGAGTATACTTCTTCAGTCAGTGACAAATTGTTTTGAAACTTTTTAACCAGAAGGACCAAATTCAGAGTCCAGATAGTTTATGATATGAACTTGATAGGCAGACATTAGTTATTTGACCTTGACCTCATTTTTATGGATCAATGACTGTAAACAAGTAAATATTTCTCAACAGCTGTATTTTGGTTTGCTATCTGTTCTTTGAAAAACATATTTTTTTTCAAAAACTGTAAGAGTACATGCCAGCCTACTTTACATTGATGTCATCTGACCTTGATCACATTTTCATGTGCTAGTGACTTACATGTAGGTGAGGTTTTTATGATTAGGTCTTTTCTCAGTAACCATACATTATTGTAGGTGATAAGTCAACAATATTTAGTGTTCATTCTTAGGACAGTCTTATGTGCAGGTGAAGGTCAATTTGTCATGGTGATGTACATATACGTTTAAGTTGTTTATCTGCAACAATGTCTACAAAATTTAAAAGAAAGATTAAGAAATAAATGGTGGAAAGAAGCAAGCCACATATTTTCTGGATTTTGTAATGCATAATTTCTTGTTATGATGTTACCTTTAATTCAGTAGATTTTCGTTTGACACAAAACAAGTTCTTAAAAAAATAGCGCCTTGCATTTCTTTCTTTTATCAAAGGATCTACAATTCTTTACAATGTATGTCATGTGGTCTGCCTTCATTTTCATGGTCAAGCAACTCATTTAATGTTTTTGGTTCTTCATCAATTTTTCAGTTACTACTGGATTACACATGACAGGCCAAATATATTTTTGTGATTACTTGTCAGTCTGTCATGTCATGTGCCCTTTACCTCATTTACACAGTCCATGAATTATGCTTAAGTTTTCATGCTTATGTCAGTTTCTCTTTAAAACACACGGTAGGCCAAGAATATTTCCTGTGATTATTAATTCTTTGGCAAGTATCAGTCTGCAATATGTCCTTGAAATCCTATTCTCAGTCCTGATATTAAAGACAAATCACACTATTCAAATGCTCGTTCAAATTTTGCCAATTTTTGAACAGAGTGAAGCTTACATTAATATAAGTTGAAAATTGCAAAAAATCATAGGGTCATCAATGTTGTTATGGAGATACGCATGCATCAAAAACACGATTTCCGAAGTATGGACAGCCCAATGTTTAATACCCATATCTGCATTATTAGTGGATCAATCTTCCTACTTCTTCTTTTTCTGGGCAGTTAATTTATTACATTTAAAAGAGGTATACATTTTATAAACAAGTGCTAAAAATTACCTTCACATTTTAAGCCGTAAAGTATTTCCTGCGCTTTTTCTGAATAGAGTCAAATTTTGTAAAACACTGATTAAAAAAATCTGACCGTTGCAAAATTTGTTTATTTCACTTAGAATTAAAGATTTTTTAATCCTCTAATGAATGCACACAAAATATTTGCAGGTCATCGATGTGGTTTTTGAGTAAAAACGATATAGAAACTTGAATTTATCTACTTCATTTTTTGCATGAAATAACATTACTTTGATTTGCAGAAATCAACTAATGTATGAAAAAACAGGGACAAGAAGTCATTAAAATGCAATTCAAATTTGGCCAATGCATGCAAACAAGATGAATATAAGTTTTTATTATAAAGTACTTTCTCTATACCCAAATTAATTGCAAATTATGTGTTATTTATTGACCTTTTGACAATTTTATCCTGAGGTTATTAAAGGCATTATATATCACCATTAAAAAAAGACTTGACGGAGAAACTTTGTAACATCTGATTCTACAATTATTCTGCTCTATTCCGGCATTTATTTTTGTCAAAAAAGTCGTAGTTTTATTTGTTTTGCTTAGCAATTTTCCCTTTTCAGAAAATGACTGTTACTGTTGCACATAGCTGTAAAGCTTTCACCTTGTTGTCGTATCAAATGAATTTCTTAACCTGTATTTGGCAAAATAACACTCCGATAACTGCTTTGATTGATTGATTGATAATTGTTTAAGCCACGTTGGCAGTATTTCAGCCATAGCATGGCATTGAAGAGCATAATCTGATAACTGCTTATTCAGTTTTACTTGTGCACACACTCACGTACACACATTATGTATGTTTATTTATTGCACTACTAAGTGACCAGGTCTTAGATAATCTGGACAAATAATTCATAGTTTCGTAGAAATGGACCTGGCATTAAGTGCTTTTAAAATATGAAAAGGGGTTTGAAGAAGATGAAGTTTTGCTTTTGCAGTCAATATTTGTTGTTTCAAATGAGTTTTTTTTTTAAAAAAAAACCACTTCCAAATTTTTTTATAAATTCAAGAATCATCTAACTACAATAAATCAGCTTCTTGTGTATAATTCATATAAAAATGGAAGATATGGGGTAAATGTAAAGAATAATTATATGAATATGGGGTGTTTTCCAAACATCAGCGGCAACCTGTACCTCAGCTTACCAGAAGTGACTCCCATCCCATGACTGATAATTAAGTATGTTTGCATTACATAGCTATAAAGAATGGCTACATTATATAGGCCTTGTAGCTTTATAATCCCTGAAATATGTATACATGTACATATAAAGTTCGTGTCCCTTGCCTGTGATTTTGTTACTATTTTTACCATTCAAGGTTAAAAAATCACACTTCATATATTCCAACACTCCTTTTCTTTGGCATTGAAAAAGCGAAGCTTTACACTGGATGCTGTTTTATAAAAGCACAAAAAGGGTAACATGGCGGCAAGATATCGCACTATATTAAACGTCACAGAATGTCTACAGCATGTTTCTATGGGCAGAAGCAATAGTGGGATTTGTCTTTAAGTCGAAAGTTGTTGTTCTTGGATTCTTTTCTTAGCAACATAATATAATATGTGAAAAATATTTAACAAGCTAATTATTCTAATACAATCTGTCATGATAATTTGTTTTCAGTGCAAAATATCTTTCATTGACTGGATTGGTAGGTGAATTCTTTCATTTGTGTCAGTGCGCTACTGTTTGTTACACAGTCAAGTTGGAGTTGAGACATTTTTGTGTTCACACTCGTGCAATTTTACTTGAAATAGTAAAATTTAAACCAGTGGTTAATTGTTATAAAATTTTTTGTTTCCTACCTTACAGTTAGTTATTTCAGTTATTCTGAATACTGAAATTATGATTTCTTAATCATTTTGAAGTAAATACTTAATCAAAAGTCAATGTATAACCAATGTTAAAGGGAGTTAATTTATAATCTTTTATTGACATATTTAAAAGGTTATCAATTTCAAATTGTAAACAGAATTGAAATTTTAGAATTGGACCTCTGTTTTATCTTTTAGTATGAAGATGTTTGTAAACTGAACCAGATAAATTTACATTTACTTAAATTACTAAAATGAAAATTTAAATGAAAGTGGGGTTCTGATGGTAAAAAAATCATTTGATAGCTAATTTTACAACATATTTTACTATATAAATAAAATTTGGAGATGTACACAGTCAAATTAAAAAGCATTGATGTATCAACAAAATAAATCTATGCCGCTTATTACATTTCCTGTTTTAATTAAAATATCCTTATGCCCTGTACAAGGCCTCAATAGGCATGATAGCAATAATAAGTTGTTTTTTTTTAATACCTGAAAGGAAAGAGCTTGTTATTGACATGAAGACAGTTGTGTAAAATTTCAGTTTATCATAAGAATAGAGACTATAGTATGTTTAACAGAAAAAAAAACAATAATTTGTTTTGAATTTTATTAATAATTTGAATTTTATTCTGATACTTTTGAAGCAATTGGAATTAATTGTGTGATATAAGAAAATACAATGGGAGATATTGATTTGAAACGGAATCCTCAGTTCCAAGTTTCAGGACTGCCAGTAAGTAAAGCATGGGACTAATTCAGCATGTGATTTAACCATTGTGATGTTCTTTTGGAATCTAATCATGATTTTGCATGTGTGGATGATCATAATAATGTTTGTTTGAAATTTAATCAGAATTTTTGCATGTTACAGAAATATGGTCATGATTTCTTGCATGTTTTTACAAGTCATGTTGTTTGAAGTGCTTGCAGATGTAAAACTATGGATTATTATTGATGTTGATGAGTACTGGTATAGGATTAAATCTCCCCAAAGACCAATTCTCCCAATCTTAAGTTTTTATACAGCAAGAAGTGATCAAATTTTAAAAAGAAAACTGAAAATAAATAGAATGAAATCAGACCTCTAAATTTGGACATTAAGTTAAGAGATCTGTCTTTTGAAACTCTCCGTTCTAATTATTATGGTGAGAAATGGTTCTTTGCAAGATCTGGTCATATGCCAATTAATGTTTAAAAACCAAAAAAAATATGATGGTTTGCATGCATATAGATACATGTACACCCATGGAAACTTATAATTTAACATATAAAACCATATTAATGTTTTCTTCAGATTATGCCTAAATTAATTAGTCTTTTATTTTTATATCCTATAAAATGAGAAAAATGCTTTAATATCTCAGCTTGCTTTTAAAGACCGATTTGAAATAAAAAAAAAGGTCAAGAGTTTTCACATTATACATTTTTAGTCATAGATCATATACAGCATTATTTATGGAAGATTTATGTGAGTACATCACTTTTTTCATTTCAGCAAAAAACTTTCTTTTCCCCCATTATAACTTTTATATCTACATATATATTCATCTACTTTCATGTGCAAAAGCAAATATAAGTATTTTGTTTTTACAAGTTCTCTGTTAAAACCAATATATTTTTAAAAATTTTAAATTACAACTCTTAAAATATGCAGATGAAATTTATGTTTTTAAGATTATATTTATAATATTAATAATATATTATTTTACATGTACTTTTTGGTTTTTATTGTTAAACATTAAATTTTTTACTTCTTAATAATATTGTCCAAATACTTCAAGTATATCCTCTTTTGCATGATTCACATTTCAACAATGCATACATTCATTATCAGAGTTAAATTTTCATTTCTCTAATTGTTAGGCAATTATCACGCCATTTGACCAGTTTTTAAAAAAGTGATTACCAACCTGCATGCACTGATTATCAATGCCACCTGCAATTTACCGGTAGCAGATTTTGATTGTCAACGTACTATTCAACTAGAGTTTTTAGACAATATTTTAAATTCAAACAGCAAGTTAGTTCATTAAAGAATTAGAGAAACAAAATCTTACATTGTAATAACATGGATAATCATAATTTTTTACAATCTTAATAGTTCAACCTTAATTTTTTCTCCAATGTTAAACTATCTTGATTGATAAAAATACAATTATCTTTTGCTAATAATGATAAAATTCTCTTTCTGTTATATGTAATCAAGAATTTAGTGTTTGTTATACATGTAACTGCATAAAGTATTCATGATTAATGCAAATGTTGGACAAAAACTAGTCCAATAGCAAAAGTTTAGTGAATTATCTCCCCTGATATATTTACTAAATAAGCCAATTTGTCATTTCTTGACAGAAGACTAAGGACCTCTCCACACTAGGTTTAACATAATCTTTTTTTAAACTTATCAGGATCTAGTTAAGCCAAAGCACAGGTAACCTGTTGTGTACACACTAGATGTGATTTTTTGGTTTAGCTTTAAATGCACAGATATCAATATGTAGTGTTATTAATTATGACAACATATTTAATCCACATTTCTTGTTCACGCTTTAGTTGAATCTGGATTAACTTAATGTAGATCAGATTTATCCAGATGAATTCAAACTTAGTTTGAAAACAATGTGAACTAAGCCACATTTACCTGAGTTAATCTGGATTTACTTTGTTTGTGTGAACAGGCTCTTAAAATCCTGTATTAAGTCCAAAACATTAGGAAAACTAATTAGAGATGTCTAAATAACAAAATATCACTAAAAATATCTCAAATACTACACCCAAATACATCTGATAAAAACTGCATATGTTAGACAGGCTTAAGTTTTAATGCAAATTTAGCTACATGAATGTTCAAAGGCATCACTGCACCACCAGTATGCTGTCATAACATCCACCAGCAGTGGCATCAACCCAATAATATATGCAAATACTTTTGGGACAAACAGTCCACCAGCAGTGGCATCAACCCAATAATATATGCAAATACTATTGGGACAAACAGTCCACCTGCTGTGGCATCAATGCAATTATATATGCAAATACTATTGGGACAAACAGTCCACCTGCTGTGGCATCAATGCAATAATATATGCAAATACTATTGGGACAAACAGTCCACCTGCTGTGGGATCAACCCAATAATATATGCAAATACTGTTGGGACAAACAGTCCTCTAGCAGTCACATCCACCCTCCTCAGGGTAATGAAGTATGCATATACTATTGGGACAAACAGTCCACCTGCTGTGGCATCAATGCAATAATATATGCAAATACTATTGGGACAAACTCCTCTAACAGTCACATCCACCCTCTCAGGGTTATGAAGTATGCATATACTATTGGGACAAACAGTTCACCTGCTGTGGCATCAATGCAATAATAAATGCAAGTACTTTTGTGACAAACAGTCCACCTGCTGTGGAATCAGTGCAATAATATATGCAAATACTACTGGGACAAACAGTCCACCTTCCTCGGCATCAACCCAATAATATATATGCAAATACTGTTGGGACAAACAGTCCTCTAGCAATCACATCCACCCTCTTAGGGTAATGAAGTATGTAAATACTATTGTGACAAACAGTCAACCTGCTGTGGCATCAACCCTTTCATGGAAATGAAGAATGCAAATACTATTGGGACAAACAGTTCACCTGCTGCCGCATCAACTCAATAATATATGCAAATACTGTTGGGACAAACAGTCCTCTAGTAGTCACATCCACCCTCTCAAAGTATGCATATACTATTGGGACAAACAGTCCACCTGCTGTGGCATCAACTCAGTAATATATGCAAATACTGTTGGGACAAACAGTCCTCTAGCAGTCACACCACCCTCTCAGGGTAATGAAGTATGCAATTACTATTGGGACAAACAGTCCACCTGCTGTGGCATCAATGCAATGATTTATGCAAATAATCTTGGAATGAACAGTCCACTAGCTGTCACATCCACCCTCTCAGGATAATGAAGTATGCATATACTATTGAGACAAACAGTCCACCTGCTGTGGCACCAATTCAATAATATATGCAAATATTGTTGGGTGAAACAGTCCTCTAGCAATCACATCCATTCTCTTAGGGTAATGAAGTATGTAAATACTATTGTTACAAACAGTCCACCTGCTGTGGCATCAACCCTCTCATGGAAATGAAGAATGCAAATACTTTTGGGACAAACAGTTCACCTGCTGTCACTTCCACCCTCTCAGGGTAATGAAGTATGCATATACTATTGGGACAAACAGTCAACCTGCTGTGGCATCATTGCAATAATATATGCAAATACTATTGGGACAAACAGTCCTCTAGCAGTCACATCCACTCTCTCAGGGTAATGAAGTATGCATCTACTATTGGAACAAACAGTCCACCTGCTGGCATCAACCCAATAATATATGCAAATACTGCTGGGGAAAACAGTCCACTAGCTGTCACATTCACACTCCTAAGGGTAATGAAATATGCATATACTATTGGGACAAACATTCCACCTGATGTGGCATAAATGCAATAATCTATGTAAATGCTGTTGTGACAAACAGTCCTCTAGCAGTCACATCCACCCTCTCAGCGTAATGAAGTATGCATATTCTATTGGGACAAACAGTCCATCTGCTGTGGCATCAATGCAATAATATATGCAAATACTGTTGGGACAAACAGTCCACTAGCTGTTGCATCAATGCAATAATATATGCAATCCTTTTGGGACAAACCGTCCACCTGCTGTGACATCAACCCAATAATATATGCAAATACTGTTGGGACAAATAGTCCTCTGGCAGTCACACCCACCCTCTTAGGGTACTGAAATATGCAAATACTATTATGGGTTTAGCTCAATAGGATACAGAAACATCAAATATCAATAGCATCACCAAAAAATTGTTTGAAAACAATTTAGATCCATTTTTAGCAGACATAGCATTTGGTTTAGAAATAAATAAATTTGGCAGAATAAAAAATGCATTTAACAGAAATGGTTAAAAATACAAAATTACCAATGTTAAATAAATATGGAAAATTTAGGTATGCTATATGTACATTTCAAGGAGTAACCTCTCATCAGTAGCATTAGAAACGAAACATATGATTTGTAAATCCCCTCTGTTTTTCTAGTGGTTGGTGTGCAATCTCTCTGACATTTATTTCATATTATTTCATTTTATATAACACTATATTTGATAAAAAAAATATGCTAAACCTATTATGGTAGAACATAGACCAGTAGTTTATAATTTTTCTGATGACCATGAATGTTATTTTTTTTTGCTTATTTTAGTTATTTGAAAGACAGTCATTACAATTTATTTTAGACCACTATCAGAAAAACATTGAAATTTTTATATAAAAATAAAATAAATTGCTTACTGTGTTGCCATGGCTATGTCTTAAGTCCTGTTGCTATATATGTATCTGGAAAAGATTAAATTGAAAAGAATTTAAAAATTTAATCAAATAAAAATGCAAGTATGTGTTAAGATAAACTATTTTGATTAGATTTTATTGTATGAAATTTCTAGTATTTGTTCATTCAAGTTGGTCTTTTTAAAAATGTTATTAATCAAATTTGAACATCAGATTTGACATGTAACTTTTTTATTTCTTTTCACTTACCTTTCATTAACAACAAGAAACTGAATTAAAATCCCATTAATTCGACATTTTTACAAGACTTAATCAAATAGACTTGTCCATTGTATAGTTTTCAACTTATTTCCATAATGGGTTGCCCAGGGTAGATACAAAGTTGATGGTCGGCTGGGTTGTACTGTGAAAGTTTCTCGCAAGTGTAATCTTGAAAAGGATCAAGTTGATTAGTTGTTTAAAACAAAGGATGATTTAATTAACTCACAAAGGGAACAGATTATTTTTCACATTTTATGGTTTTGAAAAGTAAAGATTTCTTGGTCCAGAGAATTTCTAAAGACTAACATGGATCGTAACACCTCTCAGAACAGCGGTGCAGTTGATATACTGGTAACTATACATCTTTATTCTAAGGGGTCTGATTAGGAAAATTTAAGATCTTCAAAATAAATATTCAATCTACAATCATTGCAGACTTATTTGTAACCATCACTAAGAAATTTTGGTTTTTTTTCAGATTTAAAGAAAGTCATTCACCCAAAATTTTTATCACCATTACTTGTATAATTTAAAAATGAACCACTTTTTTCTTTGTTCCTCCCAAATGATAGATATTAAAACAGCATGTCTGATTTTTCTCATAACATTGTTTTAAACAAAAGAAAATTTTCATGGATGAAATTTTAAACTTTGTAGGTATTTAATACAAATTGATAAGTCAGTATAAATTACTAGTCTTAAATTTCCCTAAGTGCAAAACAATACAATATGGTTGACATTTAGAAACAATTAAACATTTTTGAAGAACTAAGTAAACTTCAGGAGACATTGACGGGAAGCCTCAAGAATAATTTCAAAATGAATTTTACCTACAGACCAGGGAGCCTGGACATCTTGGTAATTCTTTTTTTACACCAACATCTTTGATTATTATGTAAATACCATTTTGTTTAAAACTAAAGTCCAGCACATGTACTTCAATAATGACAATAATTCAGCCTTCTCAGTAATGTTTTTGACTGCATTGTTCTCTGTAGACAGTAAGGTTTCCATTGGATAATTCTATTTCTAACAAACTTTACCATTTGATATTTTGAAAGAATGACCCCTCAAATGTGATTTTAATGGTTTTTTTTGTCTTACCTGTTAAGAATTTGACTGAAGGCAGTAAGGACCTTGTGAAAAGGATAATTCAAGAAAACTGATAACTACCAATGGGTTTTGCTGAAATTAACCAGCTTTATTTGCAATATTTCCATAAAAGGTTGGATGATATGTGATATCTTTAAGTGCACCCAAACTTTGAAATTATATCTTTATACCAATGAGAGAATTTATTTGTTTTACATATTTTTGGTACTGTAATTTGCTTGATGATATAAAGATTGCATTCATTAATTTAGTACACTTTATGAGGGAAATAAAAGAGATGTCTTGGTGAAGGAAGGGAAAGTTTACAATGAGAAAATGAGAAATCATCTTTCTTGTTGTAAATTACCTTGTGAAACAGAAATTTTTAAATCTAGTCAAGGTCAACTGCTCCTGTCCTCAAATTAATTCAATGTTGGTTCTTTAAGATAAATAGTGGTAACTATTAGAGATCTAGGTTATTGACTGCAAAAATATCATCAAGTGCATGGTACTGGTAATTAAATAAATTTATCTATAATCAGTTTTATAAGGATCTTTGTGTAGTTAGGAAATAATAAAAAAAATATGAGATGTGGCATGATTGTCCATGAGACAGCCACCCACCAAATGACAGTAGAATTTAAACTTCTACACGTTGGTATTGAAAACAGTACAGGAATAAGCCTGCTATCACAGTTGGTGCCCCAAAAAATTCCTACATCTACTGTCAATGAATTTTATTGCCAAACCTGATGTAAATATTGTCAAGAAGGAAATTAACTGAATTAAGTAGCACCTCAAAAGCCAAGTAAGTGTATCTTTTGTAGTATTCTTTTCCAAGTGAGAAAAAAGATCAATCACTGTTACACCAAATATATTTTGATCTGTTTTACCAAATGCCCACTCATATGAAAATTTCTGTTAAAAAGGTTATGGGGAAGTGAAGTATAAAGAAGGGGAAAACTACTTGTACACATGTGTTAATAAAATTAGCAGTTTCAAAGGTTTATCAATAGTGCACATTTAATACAAAACATCAAGAGAGTTTTTCATACCCAAAAAACAAAATTTTATTTATACAATTTAATGCAGTATTTGTTTATAAATTTTTTTATGCTGCTATGTCAATAATGTGGCTGATAACCAATTTACTTTAAGTCAAATGCATGGCTTGGGAAGTAGAAGAATTGAAAAATTTCATTTTTAAGGTTTCTATTTAGTATTTACATCACATAACCACCACATTGTTGGCTGTTTTTTGACTGGTACATTACGACCAGATACCAATTTTTTGAACTGTACTTTGAAATGAGTTTTCTGTTTTCAATAAGATATAGAAACACATATTGCATTAGAAAAGTAGAAGTCTGGTACATGTATGTAACATAGATTTTGTTCTGATTCATATATGTCATGAAATGTAAACAAAAATTAAACCAATTCTTATAAGTTATTAATTTATAAGGTGGGTATAAATATTTTGATTACTAAAAGGTATTGTAGTGACAGATTATATATTTCAATATGATAGTAATCAATATATCGATATTTATATGAAATATCAATTTTTAAAACCAAGTTAAAGAAGATTCATTCTTTTTTTTACCATTTTTGGTTTAATAGTATTATAAAATTCGCTTTGAAGTATATTGAATATGTTTTTACAGTTAAATTTTGTAAGTATTCTTTTTGAGTTGTATTTTCAATATGTTCATCATCAAAGGATTTTCAGCTAAAAATTTTTAATGTCAAGTGGAACCTGAAGACATCATTATTCAAGTTGATCTGTATAAACCTGTCTAAACCAAACACTTGAGAAAGCTGTAAACCTGTCTTAAATGACCAAAATGATTAAACCAGAATAAGGAATTGTAATTAAACCTGTGAGATCTCCTGTCCAATACAATCATAAGCGTGTTTGGTATTCAGACGTTTTTTGCTAAATCTGATTATCTCTACACTCAGTCCCAAAAATAGATTTGCAAAAATCCTTTCAAAAATATTTTCTTAAACAACATGGAATTTAACAAATTGCAAAATATATTATGAGAACATAATGAATTTTTTTACTCACAAAAATAACACGTTATATGGTATTCATTTTAGGTTTCTTAAAAAAGAAACTGTTAGATTATTACCCTTCAAAACAGTACACAATCAGTTTTCAATCAAAATGAATAAAAATATGTTTTTCAAAAACTTTTTAGGATGCGGTGAAGATGAACCAGCTGCAGAATTTACTGCATGATGCTTTAATATCAACAGACCATGTACAGCACTGTGCCATTGTCAGACGTAAAGATTGTGTTGTCCGAGCCAGTTCTGTAGGGTTTAATGTAAGAGTATTTAAGGAAATTTATAATGAAAGAAATTGGATGGTGTTTTCATAGACAATCCTACCACATCTCATTTTTCTTTAGATGGTAAAAGTTGCCAGTTGATCCATACTTTCACCGATAAACATGAAATATCAACATATGGGTCAGATAGCCTGATTTGGTACAGGCTCAAACTATATGGTGGTGTTAAACTAGTTTTCTGGTCACTCAAGCCTCATCCAGGTCTAAACCTTTTGGTGGTGTAATGGGTAGGGTAGTTTCCCTCAAGTGTGGAAGATATTAGGTTTGATCCTCAACCAAAGACATTAAATTGGTATTTGCCTCTAAGGCTAAGCACACAGCATTTAGGAGCAAGTGCAAAGACTGGTCGACCCAGAGTCAGAATAATGTGTCTGGGTAAAGTGACATGTCTTCCTGTAAAGTGTTGCTTTCATGGGCTAGCATATTAAGAAATTGGCTCAGCGTGTTGGTATAGTATAAAGCAGGGTTCATTATTAATATGCTCCCATCCTGAATATGCATGAAATATTTGCCACTGGATATTTAGCACCATTCAGTCAATCAATCAACCTTTACTACAAAGTAATATCTTTAATTTACAACATATGTAATATTCCTGGGGTACAATTTTATAAAATTATAAAAAGTCCAAGGATAAATAAATGTTGAAAAGCTGATTTACTTATTTAGAAATATTCTATTCTTTGTAAAACATTCATATATGTAGCTATATGTGTATCTGTTAAGGTACTTCAGTGAAACAAATAATAAATAAGAAAAAGTATTTTCATAAATGCCTCAATAATTGGAGGAATCAAAACCAATTATAACAGATAATCAAATTAAGACCTGTCTGATTATTCTGATTAATCAGTTATCATTTTCATACTGATTCCCAACACTTAAGTTTTATCATAATATAAAGTTTGCCTGAAATTCATGTACAGCTATGTATAAGATGCCAGTAAATACAAGTATTAAAAATCAGCATTTAATGGTTCACGGTTGGTACCTGCAGGGAAACTGGGGACTTAAAGATATAAAGTCTGCTGTAGTGAACAAATATATTATCAAGCAAGCAATTCAAATCCTTCATCATGTCTGCGCAAGTCGAGCAACACTGTCTTTTTTATTTTTGGGACTAAAAATAGACTGCTTATTATAACTTAAAATACATTTTAAATAAGATTTATAAAAAGAACATTCAGAAAGATTTATTTATCCTTTTATCACTATACAGAGGTATTGTATATTTTTTTATACATATTTTACATTTATCGTGATGTAGAATTCTGATTTACTTGAGTGTGGTTCATCTGATTCATTAAAGCATACATTCATATAATGAGGGACCAAGCTCTTTACATTAAAGATCAAACACCTTAAAGGAACCTAAAACATTTAGAGTTGGAGGACTGCTAAATAATGGAGGTTCCAAACGCATACAAAGATCAATCATTTGGCTAAAAAGAGGTAGTTGAACCATTCAAATTTAAACAGTCAAAATTTGACTATATTTGGTATTTGTGTAACAGCCATTTTGTTTCGCTAGTTGATTTGTTCCGATGGAACTTTTCAACTAGTCATTTTGTTCCAGCGGAATAAATCAACCAGTTTATTTGTTCTTGATTCAGTTAAAACATTATGAGTGTCACTTTATTTTGGAACAAAACAACTAGTTATAAAATTCCGGAATAAAATGACTAGTTGTTTTGTTCTGAAATTAA
>JAULBM010287580.1:0-10269 GCA_032357055.1 Geukensia granosissima | reverse complement strand
CCGGATTAGAGTGTAATGATTCCTCGACGGTGTTGCGCGCAGGACAGGGGATGCTTACCCTTCTAGAGCTCCTGATCCCACTCTCGTTTTGTAAAGGAGTTTGGGGATTCCAAGCGTTTGGTCCTTTTGTATTCGTTTTATCTTTTTGTATTCGTTTTATCTTTTAGTTTGTTTCAAATTTGTCTTGTCTCTTTTGACTAAGCACTTTTGATCTCTCACATGAGTATTCTACACTGGACTTACATTTGTAGTCGATACTTTTTGCAACTGCCTTCATCAAAGACGCTTTGCATATAAATGAACATTTTTCCAGGAAACATTTTTTTATTAAAGTAAAAAACTGGTACATTTGTTCTGAAGGTAAAATGTAACTCACATGCTTAACCTTCTAACCTTATAACCTTCTGTTTGCTCCTCGTTTTATTAATTGGTCATTACAAAATATGCTTACCTGGCATACTTCCACACGGATCATATGGACAGTTTTCATCATGGTATTTCGTTGCTCTTTTTGCTGAAACACATGTCAGAAAATTTTCAAATAGTGTTCATACTTATGGGCTCTTTTTGGAGGAACAAAATGGTGGGAGAGAGTAGTTTTACCCGAAACGGAAATATTTAGACTAACATTACTCGGCAAGTTCTTTAGTTCTCGTGATCAATTCTTAGAGGAAATGAAAGCGTGTAGCTACGTTATTCATAAGAATTGATACTGTTTAAGATAGCTGTAGAACTATATTAAGTAATACTGTTAAATTTAGCTGTAAAAATTAGGCATAAAGACTATCACATTTAGCAATAACATGATTAATCTCAGGAAAAACTTCTATATTGTCGGCATACTTACAATTATAAGAGCTGGGTTCATTACAGATAGCTGCCCCAACCATGTTTATGTCATTATCATTGAGATAATCCAAAAACCATAACTCTGAGCAACTGCAGTTAAATGGGTTAGTTCCCATGTCTAGGAACAAAAGTGTGTCTAAGCCTAGAAATAAGTATTTAGGAATTGTTTGAATATTATTTCCTGCAATACTGAGGTTCTTTACAATTGTATTCTGAGAAAATGTGTTTACATCGATCGTATATATTCCAATGTTTTCAAGTATCAGAACAGATACTGTGGTAAGAGGATAAAGAAAACCAGTTGCCAAGGATCCTCCGGTGATCGGTGAATTAACTATTGCAAACTCGCCTTTTGGAGAGGGGGTACTGGATCTGGTAATCGATAGACCATTAAGGCTGTTTATTTGAGTGGACCCTATTGATCCACCTTTAATTTTGAAATAATTTAATGTTCCAAAATCAGAAAACACATTGTCAGGCAAATCCGATATTACACAATCAGATATAATAAATTCTTGTAGATAGCCCATTCCTGCAAATGTTCCCGCACTAATTGTTAAAGTTCCGCCATTTTCACATTCGATCTCTAAGGAAGCTGGGTAATTTTTGTCAATGGTTCCTGTGTTAAAAGAGCTAAAACCAGAAAATGACGGAGACGGTAATGTACCCGAAATATTATAAATCCGTAACCGTTGTGGATCGGGTGATGAGAAGTCGGTCATCGTTAATGGAATGGAGATGGCATTAAAATCACAGTCGTATCTTCCGATTAAACTTACGGTGTCACTGAGTGCACATCCTACTGGTGCTGAAGCGAAAGTTATGTGAAAACACGTAATTAATAAACATGCAAGTTGGGTGACATGGGTAATAACAGTACCATTATAACGCGACATTACAGCCATTGCTTTTCTCATGTTCACCTTTTATTCCTTCATTTTGTTAAATGGTTAAAATTCATTATACTCACTGTCGAATTTATCGGTGACCTAATGTTTGGAATCATTTCTTACTTAAATATTTTTATAGCAGCTTACTCTTTAACTCGTTAGTAAAAATTGATAATTGTAGGTTTTCCAGTCAATATTTAATTTAAAGATTAGATTTTGACCGAATTTTCTCATTTTATTATATTTACGAATGTCCTTATAGGTATCCAGTTTTAATGTCCCTATAGCTACCCAGTTTTTATGTAGAAAAGGAGACGTGGAATAATTAATTTTCTATGAGACCGCCATCCAAAACGTATAAATTACAAACATCTACAGGTTGCCCTACAGGCCTTCAATAATGGAGACAATTTTTAATTTTAAGTTCTTTTATGATGATAAGCCACTAATCAAAAGGACAGAAAATTATGTTGTAGTTCACTTACTAGACGCTTTGATAGGGTTTTTATGTAATTTATGTATCTAGTGCATATTTGGGACTTCAAAATGTTTTGCAGGGGCCTTAGGTTCTTATTTGTCAGTAATGTGACTGTCTATTATTTGATTTTCTAAATTTTAAATTCTTAATTATTCTCATTGTGAGATATTCGAATATCTATAATAATTTTGCATTCTTTGAGAAAAGCATCAAAATCTTTTATATTGGCCTTCTCTCGTTTACACCATTTTATTTTACAATAAGAGAAAAGAATCACGTACGTGAATGTTTTTATTTCACTCTGGTCAATCAATTTTCTAAGTATGACGATATTTAGGTCTTTTTATATTGTGTAACCATTGGGTTGTTGTAAATATCTCGTTTACGTGTGCGCTTGTGGTTTATTTTGCGCATTATAAGGAGTGGTACATTTTTCCGCTCTTGTTGAAAGCCTTGTAGGCACCTCTTTTTGTAAGCTTTTTTGAATTTGCTTGTTAATATACGTTTGGTCTCTTTGATATTTACATTCTCAAATTTGGGATAAACCTAATCCACTAAAATGTCGACCATACAGAAATAGCCAATTCTGTAGTTTGATTATTGGAATATCCTTGATTTGAGCTCATATCTTTTGCAAGTTTTGGTTTATGCATGCAACAATGCAAATAATTTTATTAAGATTCAGTTACGTGCACATTGCCTGTGATTTAAAATCCGCAAAAAAGTCGTGACTTATACGAGTTTTTGAACTGAGAAATTATATTTGGTAAAAGAACATTATGAAAAATGATTGTCCAAAAGATTAAGTTTTCTAGGTCAATTATGGATAATATTTAAGACCATATTAATAGAACTTTAAAATCATATTAATCCAGTTTTAATAATATCTATGACCTCTGTTGAGATATCGTGCAACACGAATTATAATGTTACTAATATGAGATACATAATAATCAATACAAACTTGAATTAACAAAATATGTACACCATGCACTCCTGTCATATGTGCTTTACTATAATATATATGATGTCGGGTAAATGCTTTTATGTATCAATTAAAAAAATCATAGAAAGTAATTAATGTAATATTTCAACAAAAAACTTGCAAAACTAATTTTTTTATGTCAAAGAGTTGATAATGTAATATGAGCACTCAGTCGGCAGATTGAACCTTTTAACGATGCAGTGGATAAAGGTTAAATGGTAGAAAAGAACTGAAGTTAAATGGTAATTTATCATGTATTCCTTTGTAAAAACAAACATAAGCTGTTGTTTTAACTAAAATTGATTTAGGCCTTAACTCCAATGAAATTATGGCTGAAACTAAAGACAAAATTATGAAAAAAAGGATATCGATAAGATAGTTTTTAAAGTTTTTTCTAAATAAAAAAATATGCAATTCATTGTTATAAATTATATGATGAAACCAAAGGAAATGCTTTAAATTCTATTTGCTTTGCTTACTTTACCCATAAGCAAGACAAAGCAATAGGTGCTCTAGATAAGGTTTATATTTGACCTTACAGTTGGATTTTTTTAAGTTTGTAATTTTTATATGCAGTTCTATTCATGTAGTTAAGTAAAAAAAATACACAATTGATAGATTTTAACCATAAGAACTTTTAAACTGTAGTCTACATACATGATTTCGATTAGCAAAAGACTTATATATAGTAATTTGTGAAAATGTGGCCATAAATAGGAAGATTAGTTATTTATATCCTACCACAATAAGATATATACAGCGTTTATAAAAATAGGAGATTTGACATATTTGTCCATGAAACAGCCATCCACCAAATGACAGTATAATTTAAACTTCTACAGGTCCCACCCCGGCCTCTAATAATGAACCAGAGTCCTTACCATAACGGGAGCTGTAAAAGGCACCGAAATACAGAATGTGAAACTATGCATAGAACACGACAACTGACATATGGCGAACAAATTACAACAAATGACTAATCAATTTAATTACGCCAACCACTGGATTACCGGTTCCTGGCTTGGGACAGGAACATAAGTATGTTGAGGGGGTTAAACCGGTTGGTGAGTGCTCAACCCTGCCCTTAACCTGGGGTAGTGGTGTGACAAAAGAGCAATAAAAACACCATATAAAAATGGGTTGAAATGGATTGAACACGTGAGATCGGTACTGAAAACCAACAAACACAATTAAAACTATTACAAGATAATCAAAAGTATCAAACTCAAAAGAGTACTCGCAGTTGTTGTCTACTAGTTGAAAACACAAAAGCAACCGATAAGGAAACCCAGTTTTTCTTTGCCTTGAATTTTTATGGTTTACTCCATGTTGTCCGATATAAAAGCTAAATAGTTTAGACTTTTCCTGAAAAAAGTTAGTGAGTAGATTTTACTGGTCACTTTGATAATGGTATAATTTATTGTACACTAGTTAGCCGTATGATTTAAAATGAAAAAAAAAAGAATTGAATTGATTATATCAAAATACTTCTACCTGGGATCAATCAAATAATGTAAAATTGATATAAAACATTTAGAAAATTTAATAAGATGTATATGCAAGTTCCCGTTTCCCCTTAGTTTACACCTCACCCTACCGGCGCATTTTATTTCCAAAGAATTATTATTCATTTCTGCAGAAAAAATCTTTTATTTCGGATGCTGGAATGTGTGTTAAAAAGATACGGTTTATTTCTTTCCTACATTGAAATTTGTAAAATTCCATAATTTTATCTTCATATTTGACTAGTGCGTTCATAACGTCATGAACTGTATATTTCACTCGGTCCACGAATGCGGCTAGAAATTCATAAAGTTTTACTGATCATCCTATTTTTTTTACTCTAGACTGTCTGATGGTGGCAATTCCAGAAAAGCGTTTTACACGCAGTTAAATTTAGCGTTTGAATATTTTTTATAAACGTAATTATTTTGTTTCATGGCATATATTTCATATTCTTTCTTTTGAATATTAATAAGAGCTTTTCAGACTATAAAAAGGGACTTAATCCATTGTTACATTTTGTTAGATTTAAATGAATTTTAGTTTTTAAATTTTAAAAATTATAATGAAACACATTTTGTAGTCCCATAACCAACGATATGGTCATCTTTTTTTCTGTTTGAACTTGAATTTTGATGCTTATGTTTGCTTTGTTGTTTATATCAAAGACAATCGAGGTTTCTTAAAATGCCTCAGCATCCAAATTATTTATTTAAATCCTATTCTTTATGACAATTGAAGATTTATCAACACTTGGGTAATAATCTAGAGACATGTAGTAGAAAGTGAAAGTTTTAAGCTTAAGTGTTAATTTGAAGTAACTCTTCTCTATATCGTATCCCTAATTCGTTGTTAGATTTATTATGTTAAAAAATCTATTTTCTAAGATAACAAATTTTTAATATGCACACCCGTGCAAATTCCCAAGGTTCACAATTTCATGCCATTTTAAATAGAAATCGCTAGTAATATTTGTGCTCAAAAAGAATTTTCTTGTACAACCACATTAAAATACTCGCTGATAAAATATCTGAAAATCTAGAATTCCCAGGTAAACCCATTAATTATGAATTTTGGTTTGTTTTACCGTTTGTGTTATACGCAAAACCAAGTCCTGATATTATGATTTATTTGGTCGACTCGTTTGTTTTAAGGTGAGGCTATATACATGTATAAGCGCTAAAATATTTATGGTCTTTCGATTCTGTCGAAAGACCATATTGTATTTCTTTCGATTATTCTTCTTATTCTTCCGCCACTTTTTGAACCCAGGAATATTTTACAGTTCGCGACATATCGTATTGATGTTTGGAACCAAGTATCCGATTAAAATTACCCATTCGGTCCCGTTGTTGGCAAACCGAAATATTTGTCGTTACGGAGTTACCTCCACCAACCCGAAAAACATTGTTATGTCTTAAACTCAGCAACCATAAGAGATACAAAAAAATAGGGATGGAAAATGAACTGTGGGATAGACCGATACTTTATTACATTTTGACCGAAAATTTTCGATGACTTCCAAGGGGGCGTAATTTTAGTCGAAGATTGGATTTTTCCGTCAATTTTTTTCTCGTAAACCGTAAGTCTTAGATGCTTGGGATCTTACTAATGATCATAAGACCACATGACCTACAATTTGGACATAAGGTAAGGTCAAAGGTCACGAATGACCTTGACCTTTGTTCTTCAACCTTGTTATTGGAATTTCTCGAAAACCGTAATAAATTGAAGCAGACAATAAATGGGAATAATGTTCGTCACGTTTAAATCTACTTTTGTTACATTTTGTTGAAAATTGTCGAACGACTCATATTAGAGTATCGGTTCTTGAATCGGTATATTTTTTGTCTTATATCTCGATAACCGCAACAGATAATGAATGACTATAAACAGAAAAAAATGTTCAGCACATCAAGACCTTCAATTTGATGTCAAGGTCAAAGTTAACGGATGACCTTGACCTTTGACCTTCCACCTAGTTATTTGATTTTATCGAAAACTGTAATAGATAGAAGCAGACAATAAATGGGGGAAATGTTCGTCACATCGAAATCTACTTTTGTTACATTTTGTGGAAAATGTTGGCCGACATAATATTTTTAGTAATTTCTTACTCTGTAAGCTAAATATAAAATGGAAACTCAGAGTCTTTCAAATAACGGGTAAATTGACATTAATAAATCCAAATTACAACGATGTTCCTATGTTTTTATTTTGGTTTTTATCTGAAAAAAATATTAGAACATAATAACATATCCTATTTTCAAAAATATGTTTTTGTTAAGACCCTAGAGCTCCATAAATGAAATATAATTGGGCAAGGCTATACAGAATACCTCTTTTATACTTTAATATATCGCGTTTCGTACCACCTGACTTAAGATTGAATATGAATATGTTGATATTTGAAAAATATTAAAGAAATATTTATAATTATAATGTAGTCGAAGGTTTTTTTTTATAGCAGAATGAACTATGTCAACACAGAGACAAATGCCAATTCTCGAAGTGAGCTTATTTCGGAATGTTATAGACGATATTCGAAGGAAGATTTATCCAGTTTTCAAAGAGGATAAGAGACAGGTAAAACATGCATCAATTGTTAAAGACAAATTATTTATTGATGGTGGACAATATATTTTTGGTGATCTAGCCAAACTTATACTTTCAATCGAAGTTACAAAGGTTCACTCCCTACGACCCCAAAGGAACAGGGCAGACCTGTTAAGAGAATTTCGTATCTTACATTGTAAGCCGTTGATTATCATATTTCTACATTCGAGATAGTTGAACCTTAAAATTGCGATGTTTATCGAGAAATTTTAAGGTTTAACAATCGAGACTGTATAAATATGATAATCAATGTAAGATTTTGTTTTTCTAATTTTTCTAAGCATCAAAATATCGTTAAAAACTATTATAGGCGGGATCGTGAACTATCTTTTATGATCACCGTGTTACAAGGGACTTATCTCTTGTACAAAACAAACTAACATGCCACTTTTTTTTACGGCATTTTCAAAGGTATTAGCCAAAAAATAAAGTAATTCCTACCTAACAGATAGCGTCTTTGGAAAACTCAGTCCTCCAAGGTAAGAAATAAGATCGTGACAAGTCTTTGAATTCGTGAAGCGAAGCACGCGGGGTCTGAAAATCAGCCAATCAGCTGCTTAGAACAACTTATCTACACGCTGATTATCGATTTTTTCTCACACTGGTTGGGAAGTGTGAAAACTTCATAAAAAATAGAGAAATAATAATTATTAGTGACCTGACCTTGATAAACTAGAGGCTAAGTGTACTGAGACTTCGGTTAAAGCCTTCAACCTCATCTACTGTTAACAAACGGCATGAAATCTAGAAAATTTGGTCATAAGACAATTGTTGTCAACCCGACTTCAACAATTAAACATAAAAAATCGAAATGATTTTTCTCCAAAAAAAAGGAAGAACTTTTTTAAAAGTTATTAAACCTGCACTAAATGATAAGTGAGTATGCATATTTCTTATTATTTGCTCGAACAGACAGTAATAGTCTTCCTTTTAATTGTTAAAACGCTAGTACAATAAAATTTGATTTGAAGCCGATTTATTTTTCACTCACCAACTTTTTCGTATATGTTACCAGCATTCGGATTCTACATATTTAGTGACCAATTGGACAACTCATTGCATCGAGCATGGATATATCATCCAGTTGTTAGCTCACTGGTTAAGAAAGAAAACGTCTTTGCTCACGTATCAGTTAGCTTTAGAATATTTAGAATAGACCATACTTGCTAATCATCTAAGTGATTGTGTAATATTAACGTGCTCGCTTGAGTGCGGAAGGACGTGGTTACGATCCGCGACCGGGTCATACCAACGACATTAGAATTGCTATTTGCTGCTTCTCCACTAAGCATGCAGCACTAAGGAGAAAGAGCAATGACTTTTCCATTAAATGTCAGAATAATGTGACGGGGTTAATTGGTATGTCTTCCTGTGGACTATTGCTTTCGTGAGCTAGCACGTCAAAAATCTTGCTCAGCGTGTCGGTCTAGTACAAAGCAGGATTCCTTCATCATCATTCATTGATATGCTCTCGTCCTGATTATGAATGAAATTTTTGTCACTGGACACATTAAGCAACATTTAATCAATGAATCAACCGATCATCTCAGTAGCTGTATATGGTTAAATCCACCTATGTGGAAAAAATTTGAAACAAATAGACACGGGATCATCGGGGTCTTTGTACGTTTTTCTTTCCTTGATTTTTTAAGTTTGGGTTCAATATCATTTTGTCACATCACTGTCCCAGGTAAGATACAGGGTTGAGTTCTCTCGAACATGCTTAACCCAGTCACATACTCATATACTTTATGTGCGTGACCTGTAATCAAGTGGATGCCGTTTTTTGTATTAGTGCAACTTGTTGTGCATTGTTTACTTATTTGACCGATAGATGTTATAATTGAATATCATCGCGTTTTATTTCGGTGACCTTTACAGTTTACCGTAGGGTGTGGAAATGTGTTTTATGTCGGTGACCTTTACAGTTTACCGTAGGGTGTGGAAATGTGTTTTATTTCGGTGAACTTTACAGTTTACCGTAGGGTGTGGAAATGTGCCCATTATTGAAGGCCTTAAGGAAACCAGTAGAAGTTTGATATTTACACTTGTTGATGGCTGTCTCATGGACAACAATACATTAACTCTTTGAATATGAGTGAAAGAAATAATCTTACTGAGACACAAATCCAGACCCCCCAGCATAAAAATCAGATGGGAAATACCAAGCGTAATGAAACATTTTCTACAAAATATATAAGGAGAACAACGGTTAGTGAAATTTTCCGAGTCAACTTTAAAAAAAAAATGCACAATAAAGCTTCATTTGAGAAAAGTTTCAAATAATTTGACACAATCCTGGTACAACTAGTAAATGCCTTTTTTAACAAGTTGTTTTGTTACAGACCTTCTTGTGCCTTTAGGTAATTTACAGCAGTAAGTAATTGGCTGTTTATGTGAACACGTGTTAATTGTACATCTCCCTCAAATTTTTTGTTTAATATTCATGCATTTTTTATCGCCTCTAGACGTTGGCAAATACTGACGACTGTAACATTTGCAGAGGACTTGCATACAATGTACTTTAAAATGTAGGAACTGCATAGGTAATTTTCAATTCTCTAGTATCTCAAAAATTCATGTGATGTTCACGTTGTCAAACGTTTGACGTCAACCATTTTGACAAATTAGTTCCATTGACAATTACTTTGAAACACCCTTTTTTGTTTATTTTTTCATGGCTTTTTTCAATAACACAACTATCAGCAGCTTTTTGTATGAATATTAATGAAAAATACAAAAAATCGCTTACTTTATATTCATCCGGTACACGGCGTTAGGGTAGCTGCATGCAAAGTTATTAATTCCGAAGACGGAGACGGAGCGGAGAAGACACCTGCGACTGATTGGAATTTCCCAGAAAATCTGATAACATTGATTGATTGATTGATTGATTGTTGTTTAACGTCCAGTGGCAAATATTTCATGCATATTCAGGACGGAAACAA
>JAULBM010287569.1:3908-16051 GCA_032357055.1 Geukensia granosissima | reverse complement strand
ATGATAAAACAGGCTTTCCTCTGTTGAAACTATTTGATGGACATCGCTCTCATATAAGCTTTACTCCACAGGATAGGGCCAAATCGAAAAACATCATCCTTTTCATACTGCCCCACACATAGTAGTCACATTCTACAATCTTTGGATATAGGGTGCTTTGGACCACTCAAGGCTTTTTACAACAGAGAAGCAAGCACAGCTCTTTATGCGTAGAAATCTGACTGTCAGCCTCTGCTTCAACAGGTTCCACTTGAACACGCTGACACCTTGCACCCTGATGTTCCAACCTATACCGCAGAACATTTAACTGAACCTAACACATTAAACAATTCTACAAGTGTTAACACAGAAAGTTCTCGTCAACATTCCTAAAAAACGGATCTGTTGTTTCCGTAACAAAGAGTGAAAAGAAAAGGAACCATTTCATAATTACAGGACACTTAGGAAAGAAAAAAAAGCATTAACCATCTGAGCCAATCTAAAAAGAAGACCACATTCAAACCACCATTTAAGACCCTTGAATCAAAATCAAGTGACAGTAAAAAGAAGGAAACACAATCTCTGTTTAAAACAGGAACTAAACATAAGGAACCAGTTAAGAGGAATATTTCAACTGAAAATCAAACCGTCGATAAAAAGATGAAATATCAGAGGATGCTGTCAGTGCAGGTCTTGGTTCGACTGGTCTCAATATATATAGAGGAGGGCCGATATGTCTCGTTGACTCTTCAAATGACAGTGATCTTAGTGATGATGACGTCGATGAAACTTGTTGTGTTTGCAATAAAAGGTCACCTGCAGAAATTCATCACTTAAATGGAATTGTATTTGTTAAATGGGGACAGTGCGACAATACTAACTGTTAACATTCGACACATCTCCAGTTCTGTAGTGATGCCCTAGTACTCAGGAGAGGGGATAAATATTTTCCATTGACCCCCACTGTTTAGAAAAGGTTAACAATAACAACAGTGGCAAGTGGTTGACTTCTGATTTTCATTTACTGGTTTAACCATTAAATGTACAAACAAATATGACAAATTATACATAATTGGAAAGCAAAATATCAGAATTTTAAAAAAATAAACTGCATTACTTTCTTCTAGTCTGATCGGTAACTTTATCGGACGAATAATAACTCGGTATAATTGTACACTACTCAAATTCAAAAGTGCATTTTTTAGCAGGTGACAGCAATTTTTTCAGCAGCAAATTTGTATTTTTATGTGACCTAGGGCATTAAATATTCCTTTATTCAAAAAATAAATTCACCTTTTATACCCATAAAATTAAATAATGATTGATGCCTATGAATATGATTATAACGAAACTGATAGAAAATAATAAAGAAAAAAACAGCAAACGAATTGATGACGACCGCAAAATAAGCATGTATCTGTAGTACGCATCTAATCTAAACCACAATGAACGATAAAAAAATCAACGATAGTTTTGGCAACAGCCAATTTTAAATCAAAATGACTTTTACTTGTTTCTATGGTATTATATTTTTATTATGTCGAAGCCTGGACTCCACATATGTCTGATAACATACATGTTCACACTAACACGTGAACTTTACGTGATTTCTTTTATTATAATTATTGCACCTTACACTAAAATACATGTACATCATAATTGTTCATTTTAAATTACCATGTGTAAGCCTATAATCGGCATTTTATTATTACGGAATTGGAATTACTGATGACCCACGAGTTCTTTTTGATATATTATTTTATCATCTCAAACATTTATTAAGTAATGAAGTAAAATATTAAATATGAAAGACAAAAATTACTGTTTATTAATACAGCCTGTTGTCCTAAATGTGTCTCTCTGTAATTTTCTGTTCCGCTCAATTGCTTTTGAATTTACTTCCTTATAGTATAACCTAACTAATAGACTTAATTTGTTCACTCGAAAAGAAATAATTAATCGTTTGTGACTTGTTAGAACAAGAGTGTAATGGAATCAAACATGAAATCATTTACATATTTTTCTGAGAACTTTTGATATAAATGATATCTTATAAGGTTGATTTATGGTTAAAATTTGTTTTTGTTTAAAGTACCACCAATCTTTAATATTAAGGTCAATAACAAACGTTTTATCCAACCATTCATTCGTTTCTAAGAAGTTATACAAACCTTACATATAACATGAACTATTTCAAAGGGTGTGTTCCCAGAACGCCTACTGGACTAAAACAACACCTCATTAGGTTGGGGGATTAAGGGGAATACCAAGGGGGAATGCATTGATTACTTTACCTGTATTTAACTATGATTTAATCATTATTTACATAGTAGACATTTAGATACTTGTCTTAAATCCATTCAATGTTGCAATTAAAAACATAACTTTTTTAAAAATAAGGATAAGCAAAGTAATTAAGAATTTTATATGTTTAAAATATCCCAAAAATAATAATAAATTTTTTTAAAATCTTAAAAAATATTATTTTGTTATGTTTTAATATAGTACTTCCAATTTCATTTATAAGGAAAAGTGATTTGTTGAAATTAAAATTTAAAATAGATTGTAATAAAATTTATCTAAGTTGATGGTTAGTTATTCTTAATTACTTAACTATCTATGATGTAATGTTATGACTGAAAATCATTTTTCATATACCTTGAAGATCCTAGCTGTTCAAGTTATCATGCAACCTTAAGCCTTGAACTGTACAAGTTGCAAAAAGATAACATTAAGCAAAGCTTTCACTGTAATTGCCCAGTGGCATGCTTAATTTGTTGATCAAAGCAACCTAAGACACTGTATATAATGGGTTGAAAAAATTCAAATGCCTTGTATTATTCTTTCTCAATATTTTTCCAAATCAACTTTTATAGTCAATTATTTGCATAGTTACTCCTACATTTGCAAATTCCTCTGTTCTTTTCCTAATTTCTATCTGTTTCAAGGTGCTACTAACTATATGCTCTTTTAAAACTTTCTTTGTAAAGTTTTGTGAACATTGTGTGTTGATTATTTATGTTATATTTGTTTGGCTCATATGGGCACAATATACAATTAAATCATAATAATAAAAATATATATATAGATGTTTTATTAAGTAAAACAGTCATAATGTTTTAATGTATTATTCTTCCTTTTGCCAAGACCCAAATACAAAATGTACCCTATTACATGTAGATGTAAACAACAAGTATAGTATCAACAATTTTTTTATTTAACTATTGCTGTTTCATCTTTAAAATAGGCATTTCTTTAATTACTACAGGTACCTGGTATTTTTACCTATTACAGGTAACCTTTATTACACTACCCTCTTGAAGGCCTCTTTATCCCTAAACTTGATTAGATGTTTTTTTAGTCGAGTAGGCGTTCCGGGAATAAACCTTTCAAAGAAATTGTAATTAATAATATTCAATTTAAACACAATTGACATCATCATATAAGATTCTAGTATGCAACATAAAAATTAAATTCAAAATTTTGAAAAGACTCATAGTTATGTTCTTAACAAAAAATCAAACAGACCTCGTGCAATTTCAATGAAATAATCAAACCTGTATTTAACGACTTCCTAATGTGATATTTTTATTAAATAGGTGTGAGTGTATAACCAATAACAGTATAGTCTACAGATTGAATTGCAAATTTATAGATTAAGCCATATTTTAAAGAACATTCATGCTTTCATTATTTTGAAATACTATACCACTGCGTAAAACTGGTGACGACCGAACACATTAATTTAATATGATGATGGGTTGCTTAACAATCGAAAGTAAAAGACACAGAGCTATTGTACAATGTATTTTAATTGGGTATATTTTGTACATGAAAGCTTATAAAAATTGAAAGTTAAATAGCTTTAAACAAAAAGAAAAACTAACTTACCTTGAAACATTGCTTGTGTCTTATCACCTGCAACACAAAAGGCTTAAATTGCTGAATAAAACATATGTCAACGTAGGAAAAAAATGCTCCAAATTTACTGAAAGCTGCATAATGAGGAAATAACCTATTGATTACGTACATTAGAAACCTCATAAATTAGCGCTGGTAAAAATCGTAACAGATTTGTTACAATAAATATTTATATAATATACCAGAACAACTTCATAATAGAAAAAATATGTAAGAAATTATGCCAGTACTTCTCTTATGAAAACAGTACGGTACATAGAGCACCTGATGTATCCATCTAATTTATCAGGTAGACTCTATGTTTGTAAATAAAATGGATGATTTATATATTTGTTTTCTTGTGTTTATGTTTTTTTAAAGAACTAACAATACCGGTAAAAACGATAAATTTTGAAAATGGAAAGATACCGGGTAAAATGGAGAGAGACTGCAATCCAGCCACCAGAAACACAGATGTTGAGGTCTTCACAATGCCTTCACAATGCCTTGTCTGTCCTCGACTTAACGATTTCTGTCTGCCCCTTTGGTATCTTCGAATTCCTTTCAATAAGAGTGAAATGGTACTCCTTTTGAAAAGCTCTATATAGCCCGAAATAAAACATCATGTATACGTAGAATTATACATGTATACAATTACATATCTACATAAAGTTAACAAATTGGACTTCGTTTAAGTGTTTGTACATAAATATTCAGTGTTAAAGATTTAAACTAATGTTGTTGATTTCTTAAAGATCACTTTCGTTTGAGGCTGTATTTACAAATATATATTTTACTGTATAAATTGTGTAACCTTAACCTTGACCATCGATTGCTAACAATTATGTAAACTTAAGATGTTTATATAAGAATGACAAATGTCTTTTATAATTTCATTTATCTTACAAAATGTGACATTCTTGTTGACAATTTTATGTTTACATATACCTACTCAATTTCAATTTAGAGTTATCTATCCTTACGGTCCCTTCAAACACTGGAAAAATTTTTAACCCTTCTGGAATATAAATTTTCTAATGCCGAATAATTGGTCAAAGATTTAGTATATTTAGCTTTCAACTGACTTATTTAACGGAACATCGTGTTCTTGCCTATTTTTGGATGACTTTTACAGTTTTTTACTTACAAAGATAATGATCAGCAATGTACTTTCAAAGATATTAGTATATTTTGATATTTTTTGTGCACAAATGAAGATATCATTATGTAATTTGCTCAATCCTTTAATTTTATAAAAAAAATTTCATAAGAATGCATGCATGAGTTATGCCTTGTAATTTTTTATTTTACATAAGGACCATTTGAGCTTTTGTCATCACTTTTTGTCCGTCGTTGTCGTTTGTCAATCGGAAAGTCCACCGTGACCCCAATTCAGTTTAACATTGGAGCCGATATGAAATTCACTTAAAACGATTTCATCTGTAAAAATTTTGCTAGTTGAAACTTAACTTGACTTGATGGTCTTCTTTCAAATATCAGTTTTGTATGGTCTAACTTGATCTATACATTGCTGCCAGGGCTTACGATGTGTTCTAATAGATTGTAACTTTGAAAATCCTCTAGTCAGAAACTCTTGTGCCATTTGAATTTATATGCTTTTACTTGAATGGGGATGAGCAGTAAATGGTTACTTGTTTTCCAGAAGGACATTCAAAATTAAAAAAACTCCCAACATAGTCTACGTCGAACCCTATTGGAATTTGTATTGGCTATTGTATAGAAATCTGAAATCAATAATCAGCAATGTGCAGTCTTCAGATAAGTTTGACTCAAATTGTCAATTGGCTCTTAAGGGGAGTTATAGCCCACTTTATTAGATAGTGAGAAGTCTGTAAACAATGTTTTCTGGATTTAATCCATAATGTCTTTTGCATACACTTATCATGGTATTGTATTCTAAGATCCGTACATCAGAAATGCAGGCTCTCGCATGCCTCTGGAGTTTGTGTTATGTAAACATGTCAGTTTTATGAGGATTTTTACTTTAAGATAGTTTTAAAAGCCAACTTTATATTCAAGTAGAGTGACTCGTGTATAAATTATTTACTAAAACTTTTTAGCTTTTTAACCAATAATTCTGTATCTGTTTGCGAGATCATTGTGAAAAAATATGGGGTAAATGTCAGAGAGACTGCACTTCAAACAGGAGTAAAACAGAGTAATGTACAAATCTAGAGGTCTCCACAAGGCTTTCAACAAGGGACGGTATTAACGTATACAATTGCCTATATCTATAAAAATAATTCAAAGATATCAAAGGGACAGACAGGCATCGTCAAATAAAATCAGATGACAGACAATACTTTGGGAAAATCGCAGATATAGAAAGTCATCAAGTGTGTTAGTCATCATGTTCGATCTAAAAAAGGCGTATCTTTTTATTATTATTATTATTATTGTTGTTGTTATTGCTTAGTCTTCATTTAAAAATAAAGAAACTTTCCAAGTAAATTAAAATTTTAAACTTTACCGTACATCAAGGAGTCAAGATCAAGGGGGGCAAGGCTTTAAACGAGATTTTCAAATTTATCTCTCCTCTAGAGAAAAAAAAAACAACAAAATTGGAAATCCATAAAAACAGAATTAAAAAAATTTAAAGGTCAAAAGGTTACAACTCAATATCAAACTGCATACATAGAGTTTAACAAATACAAATTACACTTTATGTTTTTGAAGAAATGTAATAAATCTACATCGAAATGCTTAATGGTAACGTTTGGGAATGAGGAGTATTCTTTGTTATTTATTTTCCTAGATACCGATTAAAGAAAATTGCACCTTGCAGACATAAAATAATTGAATTCTATTCTATGACTAAATCATGTTCTTCTGAGGATGTACGTTTTTGCAGAAACAGTTTTATTTAGAAATTCAGATGCTTAAAGATGCAGATTGTTCTTAAGAAACAATTTATTTTTGTATCATGGGAAAAAATAATTCGGAGTCTGTTGAGAAATATACCCTTTGTCAAAATAACTCCAATTGTCGATAAATTTTATTGGAAAATTGTGTGAAGTATGGAAGTTTCAGTGAAATAAGACAGAAAAGAGAATGACAAAGAGCATTGTTTGGAATCTTTACACCAATATGTACAAGACTTTGCTACATTTATTTCACAGTCTTATCATCTTTACATTTCTGATGTCAATCAAAAGGAACCATAAGATGTCGTAAAAGGAATTCAAAGAAACTAAAGGGGCAGACAGAAATAGTCAGAAGACAGACAAGACCATGACCAACAAAATGAAACGAAAGACAAACATAAAACACTACAATGAAGACTAAAGCTGGAGTAACATGAACCCTACAAAAAACCAGGATGAGTTCAGATTCTTCGGACGTTTAAGCAACTCCTGTTCCACTAGTGGCACCCGTCGTGTTACTCAGTAGACAGAACCGGTGTATAGTCAATGTCCCCTGTGCATATTGTTGGAATAATTACATGTTTACTAATATTGTAGAAATATATGTGTCTTTTGTGATGTTGCAATAATGTTTTAATGTGTTCTGTCTTATCAGAAGCAGGATAACCAATAAATGAAAAACTTGAGTCGAATCATAGGTCTTTTACACCAATTTTAAATAGTTTTAAATCTACACAACGATGTGTTATCAATACATTTTATTTGAACCAAATATGTCACTGGAGACAAGATCTTTATACTGTTAAATGTGCGGATTGAAATTTTCTAGACGATATTCCAAAGACCGTTAGATAATGTAATTAATGAAAGGTTGTGTTTCCACTTGACTATAATATTTCATATAGCATTTTTAAATATACATTTAGCTTAATTCAATAAATCCATTCCCGATCCGAGATCTGTTGTAAGGTCTGTTCCGTTATAGATTGGATTCTTATTTCTATTCATGCAAGAAAGTCACACAACACCAGTAAATAGGGTAGCAGCTAAAAATATTACATTTCGTACAGACTAAACAAATATCAAATTTTTGTTAAAGATAATTACCATCCACGAACACAGACTATACAATGTCGTTAGCTATTTGTTACGTTTCTCACAGATTGTAATTAGGGGTGTTTCCCTATCGAACGCAGACAGAAACATGGAATTTCGTAACCTCATATAACTCGAATAATTCTGCGCCCTCTATCGACCAAAGGCCTAAATGTAACGGAATATAACGACTGATTTATTCGAGATACCTGTTATATATAAATTTTTGAACTAAAGCGTTGTGTGTAAAACCAATAAGGGGGCAAGCTTTTGATATTTTAGAGGACATCGGGAATTTCAAATAAAATGGCAGGGGGGTAAAAAGGGCATGTGAAAATTTATTATAAAAAGCAGGATGGCAGAATCACACAATATTGATTACTGAAAAAAAAACCAAGGCACTTTGCCGGCGAAAAAATTAAGAATTATAAATATTGCGATAAAAAGGCAGGATCTAATGTTCCTTCCATTCCCCCAGTTAAAATCAAATGGAGGCTCAATAACAGCTCGAAAATAATTTAGAATTTCATATAATATCTGAAAAGGGGATGGACACCATTATCTTCAAATGGCATCCCAATTATTCGGCAGTGCACTCCTTATGTAAATTGGTATACCTTATTTTGAGATCTTGCGCTCAAAGTCTTAAATGTCGTGACAAGGAACATATAAATTCACCGAAATAAATATATCTTTGAGAAGATGATCGCATTTTGAAAAACTGCATTTGAGAGGGAAAGTCACGCATATATGCAAATTGCAATATGAAATGATGTGTTCATTACAGTCTAATCAACTTTACAAAACACATCTATTCTGAAAGTTCTAGTCGACATGCCCGATGTACAAAACACTTGGTTTGACAAAGCTCCAGTCGACAAGACCCGTGTAGTATGACAAAAAACAACTTTATACACGAAATTATGAAATTTTGTCGCCAGCGATGGGAAATTCTTAACCATACTTTGATCAAAACATTTCAAGCAAACTTGAAGAAAAAAGATTTCGATGATAGCTAAGGGCAAACTAAAATGGAAGTTCAGTAACACACAAAATTATGGCCAACTGAAAGCAATAACAGACACAAAATCACAATCGGAACACGCTCGTATATTTCCGTCATTCTTCGGAAATAATAAAATCAGGCAGATTACTAGTGATCTAGTAATATCAACATAAAATACACCATTGATCGTGCATGTACATGTATACGGATTTAAAATAGTCTGCTAATTTACAAACTGTAAACACGAAAAAATAATAAAAATTAATAACGTAAAGAAAACGAACAAAATCATAACTTTTTTGACATTATATGAGTACGAGTATGTGCATTTTCCTATCTGGACTGTATGAAAGGGTTCTGCAGTTGCCTTGTACCTGTCGTATATTTTATGTTAGCAAAGATAACAACAAAAATGCAGAAACTACATCAAAGATATGGAATTTATCGTCTTAATAAAAAAACAAGACTATGTGAGTATAAAAATCACGAGAAAACAGGGAATGCTTCATGTAGTATTAAATGTAAACTCTACATGTGACAACTGGTCATAACCCTATAATTACTTTCTCTGAAATTTTAATAAAAGTCTAGCAAAAATTTTATTTATATAATAACATGAAGGCAAAACGGATTTTAGTAATTTATGTATTTACCTTAGGGCTATTCGTTATTAAAGAATACGTTTTTCATTACACTTTGAACATCATAAGAAAATGAAAAGATAGATGGTAAATGTCAGAGAGGCCGTATGCCAACCACGAAAAACAGTAAGAATTTGCAAACTTAAAGGTTTACACAAGCCTTCAATAAGGGTGGAATACCACATATTAAGAAAAGCTCTAAATCGCGCTCCAAGTTAAAACATTTATAGGCAAAATAATTTTGTTTTTAGCTCAATGTTATTAAAAATGTACATTTAACAAAACAAAGACAAACCTATTCCACAATTCCTGACTAGAAACAGGCACATACCATGTGTTTCTGTCTCATGGACAATCATGCCACATCTCATATTTTCTGTCTCATGGACAATCATGCCACATCTCCTATTTTTATATTAAACTATTTAAAGTGGGATCCCGACCCCAAGATAACAAGTGGTCGAAGGCAACTGGTAGAGGAAAACAAAAGCTCAACATTTGAAAATCAAAAAGAAAATCAACCCGTTAGTTGAAGACTAGAAAGCACCTTAAATTGAATGTAATAACATGCAAAAGGTCTCTCCTAAATGAATGCTCGTAGTTACTGAAAGCAGACTCAGATTAATATTTGCAATGATAAGACATCAAGCCTATCAACACAAGATATCATCACTCACAGAATATCCGACGATTAAATTCTGTGTGGTCAATAAAGTGAGGAAAAACAGATGGACGCAAGGGAAAATTTTATTTATATCTGAGTACAAGCGACAAGTGCATCTATACATTTAATTGAAAAGACCTCTTTTTGTGTGTCGCTTATCTCCCTCCCAGTATCGACATCTTTGTCCTATATGTACCATGCATAGTCACATCTGTCAGCCTCACTTATGATTAATTCGTTTGGGTTACTTTGGAAGAAAAAAGAAAATAAAGACGTCCGGATATTGTTTCCGTCATTGGACGCGTGAAAGTCAGATAACATATCCGGTCAATAATGTACGTCTTTAACAAAGATTTTTTGGCATGTTTACAAAAAACCTATATTCCTAACTTAATAACATACAATTTTTTTGGTACATGACATAAAGGTACCCGTATCAAATATTCTATCGGTCCCTGGAAGCGACAAAATTTCGATTTTTGGCACCCCTGTAAAAGTCCATTTCGCAACATAAACAGTTTGGGAAGATGCTCATTAATAGATTAGTGTCCTCGAATATGGGTATTATACCCAAAATGGGATATACATTTTTATTTTGGATTTCATGATTCTTTTTATCATGGCACAATGTATGAACATAAACCCTTGCTCATAAATATGGAATATTTTTATTTTTGACCTTATACATGTATAGAATTAGATATAGCTAAACTTTTTCAAGCAAAATTATTAAAAGGAAATGACAGATAACGCTTGCGGGGTGATACTAGAGGATATTTCAATAATAAAATTGGATGAAAAAAACATTTGAGAGGCAATATGAAAATAGCATTTTTTCACAAAAATGCGGGTTTCAGAACTCATAAACTAGCCATCGGACAAAAATCTTAAATCGGACATTATTGTAGCTTGAAGTAAAAAATGAGATTTGCGCAAAGATTTTTGGCATTCCGACTCATAGTTTTTGCATGGAAGTCTCCAATTTTTTACTCATAAAATGTCAATATTCCATATTTATGCCCAAATTGTACTGTATATATGGAAATTAATTTAGTCTTAGGCACGGACCATTTGATTTTCGGGGGCTAGGTTTTTTAGAAAAAAAATTTTCTGACACTCATTTTTGTACAAAAAAATCTGGCCAGCATCTAAATGAACAAAAATATTCTGTCTCCCTCTCTGGCTATTAGAAAAAAATTTCACTTTTTCAAATAAAGTTAATATACAATCTCTACAATGGAATAACATTAAACATGTAAAATACACAATATTTGCGGACGACTTGCTTTCTATATATTATAACTACATCGTCGAAATGTTTTTAAGCGGAGCAGTGTGATTCAATGGGTATTTTTAGTTTTATGTTTTGAATTCAATTTATTATATTAGAATGGAATATATACATTTTGTGAGTGTTCATCACTAATGATATATTTCAGTAAATATTTCTGAACGTTTTATATTCTGTGTACATTGCATAGTTATGATACCTCAAGGAAATTTGTCGTGGTATAACTCCCTAGATCTTACAACTATATACATTCATTTGTAGCATTATACATCATCGAAATTAATCTTATGCTTACATGTAAATATTAAAATACAAAATTACCAATGTTGAAAAAGTTTGACGAAGTAGCATGATAACCAAAACGTAGGAAGTCCAACATTCAGACATAGCAAAAGAAGAACTCAAATTCAAGCAAATCGAAATGGGAAGCAAAATCCGACGCAAGGGACAGCACCTGAACTCATCCTAGTTTTCTAGGAGCTTTAATTTCCAGTGAAGATGTTTGTCTTTCTTTCAATTTGTTGTTCATTGTCTACATGGTATTGTCTGTCTTCTTTGTTAACTATTCGAATTCGTTTTATGTTCTTCGGTAGAACGATTACACTGACAATTATTTTTTTTATTCTGGGCACCGGAGCGGTCTCCAGGGCTCGACCCAGATAGCTGAACCAGCGCGAACCCA
>JAULBM010287549.1:0-16051 GCA_032357055.1 Geukensia granosissima | reverse complement strand
GTATGCACAATACAGCACAGTTTTTAGTGTTTCTTGGTGGTCAAAATTTGAAATTAGAAAAATATAAGAAATTTTAATCCAAACTAATGAGCTTGTTTTGCTTTTTTTAAAAAGCACAAAGATTTCTGGTATCCCAATACAAAGTTTTTCCAGTAAAATTGCTGAACATGACACAAAAGAACTCGGAACTTGTTACTTGTTTCTCAGGCGCGGATTCAGGCGGGGACGCACCCGGCGCCCCCCCCCTAAAAACGAAAAAAAATTAATTATGAGCTTCCGGGGGGTTTCGCCCCCCCTGGTCCCCTAACAAAGCACTGACCTGGACCAGCGCCCCCCTTAACGTAAAATCCTGGATCCGCGGCTGAATCTTGACACACTAGTTAAGGGTTGGAGGATAGTTGACATCCCAAACAAAAGTCTTTTGAAAAAAGGACCACGCAACTTAATACTTATAAAAGTATCTTCTCCATCTGGGTTTGTACCTGTCCGCCCTCAGATAAATATTACACAGACCCTTATTAGTTTAAGATATAACTGATTACTGCATTATAATGTACTTTCTGTCAATTAATTGAATTATAAAAGTCTTATACAATTAAACAGTAGTGAGAAAGTATAGAAAATATTTGAATAATTTAAAATTTTAATTGAAAATATCATTAACCTTTAAAATACTAAGCTATTATGACTTTTCCCCTCAATTTTTGTGCTCCCTCGTGTTTCTTTTCTTCCGATAGAAACAATTTGACCACAAGAATCGTATTTTGATATATGTGTGACTCTACAAGTGTTGTCTTCTATACCGAGAACATCAGATTTACACCATGTTAAATACTTGACACAAATAAAATCGGTGGAAACAAAATAAAATTACTAGTGCGAAAATGCATAAAATATTTTAAGTTTTTTTAGGTAATTATTTGCATAATTATTACAATATAAACATATGTTATCATTTAATTTTTTGTTGTTCACCTTACCTTTGCGTTAGTTTTGAAGTTTCCTAAACCTTCAACAGCGGAATCTGAATTATACCGATATATGTATTCATATCCAGGCTGGAAACGGATAAAATTACAATTCCCGATATTTAGAAGAGAAACAAGGACCAGGATTGGTTTTATAGTGTCCATCGTTTCTTCTCTTCTTAGTTTCGTCCACAGACGAAATCCACATTCATTTTGTTATATAAAGTTTCAAGTGAACCGAAAATGTTCTAAACAATTATTGAGTGCAGTCAAACTTAACTCATATTTCGACATACCCCTTTTTAAAACACCCAATAGATCTTCAAGGTCAGTGCTATTGACAGCTAAATAAAAAGCTATATCGCGCATTGTACTTTGAATATAAAATTACAATATTTTTATCGACACATGTTTGACATAATTTTACGTAAATCTCAGGAAATTTAATTATATTTGAACAGGGTCAAATCTGAACTTGTTTGTTTGGTTGCTGTCTGATGAATGACACATCTGCATGCTGAATCTTAACTGAACCCTTGGTTATTTTAGAACTGTAAAGATTACTTAACAAGCTTTAGTTCAAAGTGTAGGTTGGGTTTTTAAATGTGACCAGCGACTCTAGGATATAGAGACTTCAGGTATGTAAATTTTTCACATATAATTTTATGTTTATATGTAGAAATCACTTGAAAGTCAAATATACTTTTAGGTTGGGTTATTTTTTAATTAAATGATTAAATTTGCGATAAGGCCACTCAAAAATAATTATAATATATAGTTCCTCGGTTAGGCACGTTCCTCATATTATGGGTTCAAAATTTCAAAAAAAATTTAACCCGCACCATTTTTTTTCACCTTTTAGAAATTTTCATCGTTATTCCTAAATATTAAAAAAATATAATTTGCTCGCTTGCTCCTAAAAAAATACAAAAAGGAAAGAAAAAATTTAAACTATTGTGTTTGCATCAGTTTTTGTGGTTGCGCTCCAATATTTTGCCATTGGAAGAATAAAAAACAAATTAAGACTTTCGTTCGATCTCGCCTATTTTTAATCTAAAATTCCGAAGAACTAGAAATAAATTTGGAGTGGCCTAAATGAATAATACAGATGTTTTTTATTTACAGAGAAATATAGAGTAATGTTGATTCATTATATATATATATATTCTTTTTAAATTCGTTAATATTTGTTACTTTGTTTTACATTGTTAACATATTTGTCCGATATTTTTTTTACATTTGAATACCATCACAGTTAATTTGTAAGCCGTAGAATATGTGTCCTTTATTGAAGGCCTTATTGTAAAGTGTTACACGTACGGCTGTCTCATAGACAATCTTACAACTTTTTCCCTTTTCTATAAATACACAAAATATTGTAAGCTCCTTTTACTTTTGCTTCGTTCTAAGGATGTAATTTTATTAATATAAACACTGCAAGTATTTTAAAAATATATGTTATCCTAACAAAATAACATTGTGCAAATTTTAAAAAGAATACGGATAAGCAAACACGTTTTCTCTTTTTTCATATCTGTTTATTCCCATATATTCTTTTTTTAAACATAGGATGTACAGGTAAATAGTTAAAATTTAATTTTATACATTTTTTCAATCGCTTTTAAGTTTTTTTTTGCCTGATATTTCTTATAATCTTTAGTATTTTCTGTAGAAACAGTTAATGTTGGCCAATTGACTTGCAATTTTATTTTTTATTTCATGGCAGTTTAACACCTTTATAATAAGCAATTTTAAAAAGTTGATAATTGAACGGAAAGATGAAGCGGAGGAAAACCGAAAGGTCAGACAAAACGAGATATGACGGCAGACAGAACATTGCGGACCAACAAAAAATCAGGGCTGAATTAAAATTTACGTTTGCATATATAATTCTGCTCCTAACATGGCCGTCTTAGGCAGTTCATGGTTTTAATTGATCAAAAACCCTTGTAAGAAATCGAATTTTAGTAATTTTTGTTACAGTCTATTAGATTTACTGGTCTTACTGTAAAAAATTCTTATTTTAATATCTTTTAGTTCAGCGCAAAGAAATGTAATATATTGTTGACCTGTCAATTTCGCCAAGTTGTTATTCCAAAGCAGTACTATACTCTTTGTCCGAGTTGGTTGGAACGGTTAAAAAGGCTGTGAAAGAAAAACTGTCTACCTTATTTTTATAAAATAGTGTTTATATTGTAGATTGAAAAAGTGCAAGTAACTTACAATAATACTTTTTTGCAATTACGGTGTATATTAAGCTGCGCGGAGTTTTTAAATCTCTACTGGGATTTTACATGATAAAATTGGCCATTTATTTTGTGGAAGTGGTCCTTTGCACGCGCTAGCGCGAAACCGGGAGTACACATTGTCAAAGCTACGTTATAGTTAAGTAATTTTACTAAAATTAAATAACCTTCAAAAATGCGCCTGAATGAAATTTTAAAAATAATTCGTCTGATATGTATTGCAAAACGAAGTCCGAAAAAAATGTGCGCGATTTTTCAAATATCTTATCCTAGGCCATACTTCAGCGCTCCCGTCAAAAACAAAGATGGCCAACCTTCAACGCTAAAACCCCGTAGAAAAATTCAGGGGCAGATAATAGTATCTAAAACGCTTTTTTCATACTGTAAAGCGTAAACCGTTAACCATGGGATAATTCTTTCTTTTGATTTAAAATAAATACAAAGGCGGAAACGCACATATAATTAAATGAAGCCCGAAAATCGCACTCCAGAAAAGCTTGACATAGAGTATAGGAAAACTAGTGTTCAAAAACACACCACAAAAGAATAGAAACAGTAGTTTCAGGTGCCCAAGAAGAGAAAGTCCGTTTTGTCTGTCTCTCTAGTAAGATTAAAAACATTCGTTGTTTATTTTTTATATTTCACAGCAGGATGTTCAAAATAAAGAATCACTTTAAAATCTGAGCTGTTTGTCTGTGAAATGGATATTTCATACCGGTCAACCAAATCTTGAGAGCGAACGCAAATTTGAGTGATGATTTTATTCAACAAGAAATCCTTGTTTAACTGGCCCTTTTGTCAGCAGCAACACTCTATCAATAAAATCCTGAAATGTAGCACAAGCCAAGGAGTAGCATTTCGATCGAGAACGAGAAGCTCAAAGTCATCTATTTGTAAAAATTTATTGTTTTGCACACGCTTAATGTCAATTGGTGTATTATTGGTCTTGGTATAAACAAATATTTTTGTTTTTGTTTCTGTAGTATCCTCATTTAGATTTAAACGGGTGGTGTGAAATTTTTACTTCAGATTTTATAAATTTCATATTGTTTAGAGCAAACCGTTGTGATAGACAGCATGAATGCTATTGAAAGTCGCCTTTCAGGTTCATAAATTATCCGTCATTTTCCAGTGTGTTTTGTTTCAGATGAATGAAGCATGTTAATACGTAATATTTGATACTGGTACTACCCGCATTTGGCATTAATCAATGTAATTACTTACTTACTTTATTTGCTTATTTTCAAACAGACATTTTGTCACACCACTGACCCAGGTGAGGGGGGTAGTCATTTTTTGTTATTCGATTAATCTGTTTTATTAATAGTTTCATATATTATATTTTATTCTATGATAATAATAATATTGATAACAATAGGAATAATAATGATATAATAATATATTATTACTTATTTGAATATTGTCCGATTTATTTCTGTAGAAAACATGCTTTTCATTGATAGCTTGTTTTGATCAAAGATTCAGGTATTGATTATATATTTTTTTCTAATAAATTTTGGAAAATTTTCGGGAACTAAAATATATGTTGGCGTTGAGTATTTGTTATGAACCTATGTAAGATGGGGATTTCTGGCATTAATTCCATATTATTTCTGTTAAATACATACGTCCATGAGACTATCAGAATTCAACCTCATAATGTATATCTTGCATATCAACGAGTATAATTGTTCTATGTGTGACAGAGACATGTTGTGTGTAATCAAGTCTCATGACGAATGACAATTTAATTAAATGATATATATGACAAAAACCATCGATGTTTGTGGGGGCAGCTGATTTTTATAAAAACTTTCTTGACCTTACTTTTGTGGCGGAAAACTGGTATGCCGGAGTTGAAGAATTCATCTCGACATGTGCTCCTTTAAAGAAAAATATTTGGCTGAAAATTTTGTCTTGTACATACTGTAATTAAAAAAATCCACGTCTATCAAAACAAAATGAACTGACCCCCACTCCCTACAAGGAGGTCAAATCCGGTGTTAAATCAAAACTTGAAGCATGAACTTGGAAGGTGTCATAATAGTTCGAAACCCATTTGTTGCAACCAATGATGACAACGTATCCGAAAACATCATTTTCTTAAAAAAAGTCAAAGACATAAATAATTATGTATAAGCATAATGCTGGATAGATTATTTAAAAAAGGAGATTTGGTATGATTCCCAATCACATGGAACCAGAGAAAAATTCTGTAATAAACATTAGATATGGGGTTACGAACGCACTCAAACCACGAGAAAAACGGAGGGAATCAAAATATCTTTAAATGAAAAATCGGGAGCAATAATAGCTTAACGCGTAAATCAGACAAAACGAAACAATGTCAGCCTGGTTATTTTCCTAGGACAGACACATAGACTATATCGGGGGTTAAACATGCACACTCATTCCCCATTTAAATTTGACGGAGTGGTTTGACAATACAACAATAAAAAACCTTAACAATTAAATGCATTAGTTTTAACTCTTGAGATCAGATTGGAAATACCATAAAAAATAAAACAAGAGATGAGCAGATGAATAGACCTCGTAAAATTACTCGACTCTTGTAGTGCAAACCCTAGCAGCAATTCAATAAGATATTTTGTGATTTTATTATTATAATAACCAAGATTTTTTATATTTCAGAATAATGATCAGATTACTAGAACTCTTCATCTTTGTTTCGTCATTACATGTAACACAAGTTTTCTCTCAGTAAGTATGTTGCTATGTTGTACAAGTACCGTTTTTCTTTGTTTGTTTAAATCTGTTGATACATTTGTTGAAGATCCTTTATTACTTTGTTTTTAAGCTCTTGATACATTTGTTAAAAACTTCAAATATTGCCACCGTTAAAAATATTTTTAGGGGGCTTGGGTGGCAGAGTGGTCTAGTAGTTGGATTTTACTTACCTGTATATGGCGTGAGTTCGAGCCTGACTTTGTATAATACAAAAACGGGTTCGTTTAACTCGCATCGTACGCAATAAGGATTTTCAGTTACCTAAGGTCGGTGGTAGTCCGGCTTCATCCACCAGAAAAAAAATACCGCCGCGATATCGCTGAAATAATGTTTAAAGTGGCATGAAACCCCAAACAAACATACATACAAATATTTTAACAGATTTACAGAATTTAGCCATAGTATCTAATATGCAGTTTAAGTAAGTGTTAAGTTTTATTTTTAGATCTGTATGTGGTCATTATTATCAGAGAGCATCATCTTATTCAGCTTCCTGTGGTCCTTGGGGTGCGTTAAGATGTAGAAGAACAAGGTAACAGTTGCTAAGCAACATTTGCATATATTCCATATTCTTTGTTTTAAATATTATCACGGAGTTTTTCTCTGTGCTGTGCGGAGGTCGTAAAAGCTTCCGTGATTGAATTGGCTAATGTTGTATACTGATTTATTTTCGGTTACTGCATTGTATGTTGGAAAAAAATTCTCTGATTGTAACCATATTAGCGTTCGTAACGCTATGAACTGTATATTTCATTTGGTCAATGTATATGCCAAGAAATTCATTTTTGGCCCCTAGCATGTCTGATGAAGGTAAATTTAAAAAAGCGGTTTACGGAATTAAATTTGCTTTTTGTTGTTATCATAAACGACTGTACGAAGTGGATCTTTTCCATATTCCTGCTTTTAAACATTAGATAAGGAATATATATATAGAGAGAGAACGCACAGAATACATATACAATACGCGTACATTGGTAAAATGTCGCGAGGCTTCGCCTAGCGTTTTTAACCCGTTTCGCAGCGAGTCCTTCAATTCTTAAAAGGTAGATACATCTGCAAATGGACGATTTTCTTTCTAAAATTGCTATCTGATCACATCGGCCATTTCCGTCATAAAATCCGGTAAAATGGCCTCGTATTATTACCGAAGAATACGGAAATATACGAGCGTGTTGCTCAAATTGTAGAATCGTTTCATCATTTCTACATTTCTACAGATGAAGAAACTAGTCAGCTGGTTTCCGAATCTAATATCCCGGTTTGCTCATAATAGGAGACCATATTATGCTACTGTACGAATATCACTTTGCAATATTCGTCACTCGTATTTGTTTATTATTCTGTTATATGCATCTCTGATTGCAGGATAAAAAAAAATATTAATTAGGGCAAAAATCTTACAGAGAAAAAAAGTATTAAACACATTGAAAACGCTAACTATATTAAATGCGTATTAATCTTGTTAACGTCGGTCTTGTCTACGTCGTTAACATGATTTAAACGGTTTTGCGTTAATCTTGTTTTGAAACTCCTTAAAAAATCATATTTGTACAGACTGTCATCAATTATCATTGATTTTGCCACAGTAATTTTTAAAACCGATTGGTATTAAGAATTAAAGGCGAACAAAAAAATTCTATTTAAAAAAATAGTCTGTACTAATTGGTCATACATACGTATCACATACATGTATATGTAATTAAGATTTGTAGCTAAAAACTCGTGTTGACTCATTTTCAACATTGACGAATACAAGTCCAAATCATGTCTATATTTTTTCCAATTCCACATATTAATATTATTATTGAACACTGTTAATATCGTAACATAAACAGTTTAACCTGGGATTAAAAAACACAATTTTAGTCCCAGGTTTAACCGAGTGTTTTACTCAACTTGTGAGAATAAATACAGGTTACCCATGTTGAATAAATATGGTTAAATTTGATATTATGTGTACAGTTCAACCGAGTATACTCTTATCAGTAGCGTTAGAACCAAACCATAGGAAAGCCGCTATCGAATCATTGCAAAATGAGGTACTCGCATTAAAACAAACCGAGAGCTGTACATTTGTCTTATAATAACAGCGATTTAAAAAAAGGAAATAAAATTCCTTATATGGTTTTCTAAAGGGTGATATATTCCTGGTAATTGCACGCTTTTGCAGTTATAGTATTTCTTTATACTTTTAAGTCTTAGAGAATTATGATTTTAGATACATCATTGCTGTGAGTAAATATTTAATGTATTTTCAGATATCATTCCGAGTATGACGAATACTGTTGTAATGGGTATGACGTATACCCAGCATGCTATCGTAAGTGATGCGAAGATTTCATTTTTGTTTATTAAAAATTAGAGAAAAAACCCTGATATTTTTAACAATTAAAGTTATTCAATTCATATAAAACAACTATGTTTAACCGAATATTTCAAGAATTCAATAATCCAGTGAGAGATATCCCTATACAAAAGAATAATAATTAACACAAATGTGAAACTAATAAAATAAAAATACATATTGTTGTCATGATAATCAAATTATGATAATGATGATAAATAATGACTTTTTATTTTAGAAAATAAAAAATCGTTCGTTTACAGATATATACATATAAAACATAGATAAAAGTCATACATAATTTACAATATTATTATCATCAAATCTTTCTTTTTTTTATTTATGATAATTTAAAGGTGAAAAGCCAGGACAAAACCATGCACCAACATAAGAATTTGTCGTAAAACCCAGGTGATAGTTTTTTTCGGAAACTGAGTATTTAGTAATTTTTTGTTGAGAACAAAAGTATATTCCAACAGGGTGTGAAAACAGGGGATTTTAAAACACATGCAGGAGTTTCCATAAACCCCCTACGGACACTTATGCCAGAGGCTTGTTCTAATAACAAATGCACCATCACGTATCATAAGTGAAAATTCATTGGAAATCTGACAAAACAAGAAGCAAGATCATTCTCTGCGACTACGGGATTTATGTGTCGTTGTTGATCAGATCTTCTCGTGCTTGTTTTAAGTATCAGGATTTTCCAAAAAGAGAAATGCTGTTGTCTTGTTAATTATTACAACAAGGGTACGTCCAATCAAGGTTGAAATAGCCCAACTTAGATTCATGGATTGGTTGATGCAAATGGTATAAGTGTATCTCAACGCGTTAGGGACCTGTTACCAGTAATTCAACAATGAACTCTTCTCCGATTTATGTTAATCCGGAGTAGAGTTAACGGATTCCACGACAGGTGTCGCGCGCGAGACGATGGATGCTTACCCTTCTGGAGCAGCTGACCCCACTCCTTGTTTACCATAAGTTCGTGAGATTCCTGCCCGATTTGAAACGAATTGACACTATTCTGAATTCTACCACCCGATTTGACACTAATTTTGACATTAAGGATGAGAGATGGAATATTTTTTTTAGGAGCGCCTGATCCTAGTTCGATCCAGTTTTTGTAAAGAAGTTCGTGCATTCCAAGGCTTTGTTCCTTTTGTTGCCGTTTTATCTTTTAGTTTGTAAGGGGTTTATCTTGTCTCTTTAGACTATGCACTTTTGATCTTTATCTTCACTGGACTTACAGAAAAATCCAGATTAGAGATATATAGTCTACTTGGATATGAATTGACACTATTCTGAATTGTACCTACCGATTCGACAGTGACTTTGACATTAAGGAATCTACAACTGGTGTCAGAGAGAGGATGCTTATCCTTCTGGAGCGCCTGATCATACTCATGATTTGATTTCGTGCAGCCCAAGACTTTTCTTTCCGAATAATCTTTAAGCCTGTTCCAGGTTTTTCTCTCCTTTTTGGTCTATGCATTTTTAACCTTTCGCATAGGTATTCTACATTGGACTTAGCAACAAACCCATTTTAGAAATAAAATATTACCTTTCTTGTTATCCTGCAAACAAGAGGCTTTTTTCAATTTTGACAAAGATTTAGACTTTATCACATATTCACCTAAGTATTCTTTCTCGACTCACCCAGAAAAGACACTTAAGCAAGAAATTCCAATAGAGATGTCAATTCAAATCTTTACTTTACTCGTCACAAAAGTGGGACTAAATCATGAGGTTTCTCGGCTTATGTTGTATTTTTCAGGACGATAAGCTGGTGTATATAATTAAGAGTATGCGATATAAATTAAGGTCAAATAGTATTTTTTCATAGAAAAGTGACATATGCTATGCAATATGAATACTATCGAATGAAATGGTTCAATATCATTCCGAGATATATTTCTTCTCGTTTTATATCGACCTCGAAAAACTAGAAAGCTTTATCGACCTCGGAAGATGATGCATTTCTTAGGTCGATAAAACCCTGAGTAACAAATAACAAAAGCTATAACAAAAACATTTCTACTACATTACAGCAAAATGTAATGGTCTAACAGAACTAAATGATGCCTGTAATGAGCAATATACTTCGGACCAAATAGTATACCGAGATGGGAGCACTAGGAACCGTGGAGGTGGTACTTGTCAATCTCCAGATGTTTGTTCTGGATGTCAGGACGGATTCTATGCTGACGCAGGTCATTGTTTAAGTAAGTGTGTTTACTTGACAACAGTTAAGGATATTATAAAGAGTAAAAAATATATATTCATGTACATTTGAATTGTGTATCAAACGTAGAGATGTCCGTCTATTGAAACTATAATGTGAGAGAACAATAAAGTAAATGGTAGAAACAGATTTGATGAACCATTATAGTCTTATATCTTATCCTAACTGATAAGGATAAATTAGAAAGCGTTGTAATAGCTCATGTTGCTATGGTAAATCTTGTGTAGAAATTGCCCTTTTTTAAAAAAAACTTTAAAGCAAGATCTTTTATTTTCAAATGAGCTTGATATTTAAATTCAATTTCATCAATTATTAAAAGTGAGAACCATTTATCATAATTGTTAATATTATAATATGTTTTCTCATTATTGTCTTTCAGCAGTTGACCTGATTCTAATATTTAAAAAAATTTTCTCTGAAAAACCATACAATGTCAAATGAAAAACAATGGGTAAAAAGTTTATGAGAGTGGAGTTGTAATAAAAAATGTATTTTTTAGTTTGTCCTGAGATAGATAACTGTAACCACAGAAGGTGTACTAATACAGGTGATAATTATTGTGAGTATTGTCAATATGAACTGAACGACAAACGGTACTGGAGAGGATACACCCGACATTATGATGGACAGAAAAAGCTTTGCAAAAGTATGTATGATTGCCAATAATTTATATCTTACACACACTATATCCAAAGTGCGAATCGTAAACACGGTTGATTTTTGTAACACGCGAATGTGATTTTTGTAACCAGCAGTATTGTGGGAAAAATCAGACAAAGATAACTTCCGATATGACTACAAATTTGAACAACATGTTAGAATATTCCTTTCTATTGTAATATTTCTTCAAATGTAGCTAAAACAAATAAGGTATCATTAATTAGCTGGCGCATATTCATAAGTGTCCAAGAAACATACTTTAAGCAAGAATTGTCCTCAGAAGATACATTGTAAAATATGTTCATATCTTAAAGTTATAGTTTGAGGGTTGTACCTTGATACGAATATGACGCATTATGAACGCTCTGGAATGTTTTATCAGCTAAAATCCATTTCAATGCGACATGTGATTGCCGTTCTCGCGATACGCGATTGTTGATACTGCACTACCTGATTTTTGCTTCTTTTTACAAGTGCGATATGTTATTGGTGAAACCTATATGAAAATGTCAACTAAATCAGTGAAAACAACTATTTGTGTGTACTATAAGTGTGCCAACAGGCTCTATGTAATTTGCAGATAATGACAGACTTCAAATGCAATCACTGTTAATTTTGTATACCAGTATTCGTCGATTAAATTCATCATAATGTTAATTGGGTAATCAACAAAATGATGAATTGAATGTACCATCCCAATAAAAAATCAGTCAAAATAGCAGGAATTATACGAAGGTGAGATACGGACTGGAAAAAACATTTTGCCAAATTCTTCCTGTTTTACTATGTATCTATTGAAACATTGATGAAGCTTTGGGACTACAGTCGTGAAAAAGTGTATTAAAGTAGACATTCTAAAAACGTAAAAATGTAATAAGTGCTAGTAGTATGTTGTCTGTTTAGACAGATTGCTATATCTGTGAATTAATTTTTTTTATTTAAGATAATGTTGTATGCTCTAATCATATAGTTTGATCGTAAATTCTTAGCTAAAATTTAAATACAATAACAAACAATTCAAATAAGTATATTGATCAGTGTATCGGAATTCTACGTAACATAGAAAATATCAATATCCATGTATACTCACATAAAGAGAGGAATGGAAGAAATCCAAAGGGCCAGACGAAAGGGGAAAGTCCACAGACTTGGTAATCTCGAAATGTGGCATGATTGTCAATGAGACAGCCACCCACCAAAATGACAGTAGAACTTCTACAGGTTCTCATTACGACATTACGGCCTTCACAAATGAACCGAAGTCCAGACTATAACGGCAGCCCGAAATCCAAGACGTGAAATTATTCATAAAACATGACAATCGACCTAGTCTATTGAAAAAATGGTGACCAAATAACAAGAAATGACTAATCAACGAAGAAAAACACTGGACTATAGGTTCCTGGCTTGGAATAGGCACATTAAGTATGTGGCGGGGTTAAACCGGATGGTGAGTGCTCAACCCTTCCCTAATTAGGGACAGTGGTGTGATAAAACAGCAATGAAAAAAAAAACACTATGAAGAAATAGTTGAAATGGATTTTACACTTGAGAGCAATACTGAAAACCTCGTGAAACAAAATTACAAATATACCACAAACATCACGTTTGTGGTATATTTGTAATTTTGTTTCTCAGTTCATATCGAGTTATTTTAAGCTCATTTTCATCATATTTGTTGCGTCCAGCTTTTATAATTAACTCTGAAATACAACAATCAGGCGTCGCTTCTTATGAAATCAGACGTCGCACTATCAAAAAACAGAAGTAGCAATGAAGAAATCGGAACTAAAATCACGAGTAGCGTATAAACAACATAGGTATACTCTCTGGCTATTATTCTACGGATTTGAGTGACAGTTACATACTAATTTAAACGACGTCATGGAAATAAATAACAAACAAAAAGTTTCGTATATTACCTGAAAAACAAGCTTTTCTCTTTGTATTTCTTCTGGGAAAAGAACTGCAACATGCATGTAATTGTACTTAAATTGCCTACCGTTAAATAAAAAAAAAAAAAACGGACAGGACTTGCATTAAATGTTATTAACAATATGGAGTGCAAGAATTTGTATTTTTCTTCTTATTGTAATATGTTTGATCAAGAATCTAAAAAAAGGTACTCTGTTTGTTTAAAAAATAAATCAGAATACAAAATCACATTCGCGGGTTACAGAAATCAACCGTTATTACGTTTTGCACTTTGGATATAGTGAAACAGTCAAATACCTTTGAAAAAAAGAAATGTTTTGTGACTAATTGTCTGCAATTAAAACGCGTAAAAGGATTCCAAAGAAACCAAAGGGGCAGACAGAAATCGTTAAGTCGGAAGACCGACAAGACCATGGCCAACAAAATGAAACGAAAGACAACTAAAGAACACACAACGCTACACTGAAAACTAAAGCTTGAGTAACACGAACCGTACAAAAAAACCTGGGTGAGTTACTAACAATGCAGAATAAAGAAATACTTATATGCTTAGTTGAAATACTATAACCCCTTTTTTATTATATAGTTTTTCTCATGTTTATCTTTCCATAACATATGAATACATAATGGTATATTTACATTTGCATGATAACTGTATTAATAGAGGCATGTTCATGGAGATCTGACAGTACAAGATGTTTTCCGGGAGATTGTACAGATGAAATTGTAGAGTCCTGTACATGTACATCAGGGTTTGGTGGAAGTCAATGCGATACAAGTAAGCATATGCCGTATTGTTAATTTCCGTCTAAGACACTGAAAGCATATTTTGAAACAGAGCTTACAAGCATTTAATAATGTAAGGTTATGAATGTTATCGAAGGTTTCTGTAAATAAGCATTACATTGTAATTTTCAGTCATGTCGTGGGAATTGCAGATGGTAAATGTCCTTCCCACTTAATTCAAACGCTTTCCGGATATTAGTACTCTATTCTAAAAAGTTGGGATTGAGTATGCATTTAATCAAACAGGCCGAAATATATTTGCTGTAACAGTGTTCGAGCCTTCTTCGCGGATTAAAGGTTGCTACAAAAGACACACTTACTGTATTTGTGAGGTAATGATAAAATAAATTAATTTTCTTCTTTACAATATTTACCTCATGTTAGATGATAAATTATTCGACTTGTTGAACGAACTTCTATGGGAACCAACTGTGTTTCTTTATTTGCAGAGTTATTCCTTTATTGTAAGAATCCCAATTTATGGCCAAATTCCAAAAAAGATCCTTCTGCATCTGATTTAATAGATAACATTAATAAAATTACCACTATCTTTATGATATTTGCAGGTAATAACCCGGACATTTCCAAAATACGTCACTACAATTTAGCCACATACTTTTAAATAAGCTAATCAGGACTTTTAAATGCTTTTAAATGTTCTATTTCACAAGGTATAATGAAAACAAAAATATGAGATCACATTCCCTTTTGTAAATTTTACCTTCCGTGATGGAAACCCCCTCAGCTCTTTCATACAGGGCATATTTTGTCCTGGTGAATACCCTCGGGGACATGATCCAAGGCTTTTTATTAACTATATTCTCTACATAACCTTTCCACCTATTGCTAAAATAGCAAATAAAACATTTTATCATTTTTAGGTGTGAAAACATATTTAAGTATACTTTTTGCTATTGAAGTTACAGAGGAGGCAGTTATCCTATATGCTGAAATTAAACTTCAGAATCCATCAAATGATACCGTAACTACACCTGCTGATCCAAGTGACACAGAACCTCAACCAGTTAGATTCACGAATAAAGACAACTTGAATACTGCTGAAATAGAGTTTCATGCGCAATTTCAAACATCAGGGATACCGCCTTCGCCCGATCCCACCGGAAATAATCATTACGTAACGGAGTTCAAGTATGGAATCGTCTTTGGCCAGATGAAAATGGAATACATCAAAAGTAAGAATTTAAAATCTATTTTATAAAGTAATAAATAAAGTTCATTGCACCAGTGTTTAATACCCATGTGGTAGATCAAAAGTGATATTATTCATATTGGTAAATACCAATAAATCGTTTTTCAGAAGGCGGCAGACCATACATCAGTACACGCAACGACAGTTAAGGCTTGAGTGAAATTTTGATTAAATCTAAAGTATACATTGGAAAATGTTTAATTCAAATAAATAGTTCTTCCTAGATAACAAATTTTTCGAAAGATATACTAATGTACGTTTCATTCATGAACTGAGTCTCTCATGTTTTGACTTTTCATTCTAAAAGCAATGATACACTCTGAAAACTGAATTTAGAAAGAGATTTATCAATCTCACCACAAACAAAATTGGGTGTTGAAAATACTATAGGTGTTGTTGTTTGTCCTGTGTTCTTGTAAGAACTGTTGATTTTTATGAAAAAATTTTGCATTTCTGGTACATCCAAGTTTTATTTTACTGACATCATATAAATATACGTCAATAGATATAAATCTATCAAAACATTTTTATTTTCTGAAATTTAAAATTCCTTTGGAAAGAAATAGTTACAAGAAAAACAAAATTTTTTTCCAATTTCCCAAATGAGTGAAGCAAAACTAAGAGCTTGTCTAAAAAATCCGAAACATACAACAGTTACCGGAACCTTTTTACATTGCATTTTATAACAAAAGGAATTCGAAGATACCAAAGGGGCAGAAAGAAATCGTTAAGTCGGAAGACAGACAAGACCATGACCAACAAAATGAAACGAAAGACAAACATAGAAAACACAGCACTACACTGAAAACTAAAGCTGGAGTAACAGGAGCCCTACAAAAACCAGGGTGAGTTCAGGTGCACCGGAAGGGTAAGCAACTCCTGCTCCACTAGTGGCACCCGTCGTGTTAC
>JAULBM010287539.1:0-16054 GCA_032357055.1 Geukensia granosissima | reverse complement strand
TGTTTATGTAACAAAATAATATAAACATATTACTGATTTCAAGAATTATCTCCCTCAACCCAGGTCTACCACCTTAACTAGTTTGTAAAACCATTAAATTTTCAGAATCACTCGTGGCATAACAGCACGTAAGAAAATATCTCCCTTCCGTTTATTTATGCCATTTTTCTGATTCAAATTTGACAAGTTTTGGTTCTGGTCCGAAATGCCACGTGCTAAGCCATTAGCAAAGAAACAATTAACAGTTATTTTATAGTTCCTGTAAGCCAACATTCATATTTTGACAGAGCTCTCTATTTTTCATCAAAATTTGTAGCTGTGTTTCTGTTAAAAAGTCTGGAACTGCCATTGTTTTGTTTAAGCATGGCGTTTCACGTTCATTGCTATAAATCAGGTGTAACTTTCACATTTCAATAGTTAGTATCACAGATAAAAAAAAACTCTGCCTTTAAAGTGGTCGGATTTGATTTTTCAACCTGATTTTTTTTTGTAGTTGAAAAAAAATTGTTACTAAGAAAATCCGAACTGTTAACCGTTTGTTTGCGAGCCATTCTTCGCACTCCTGTGGAGTGTTTGGATTGGATTTTTCAACCTGATAATTTTTTATGTAACTAAAAACCCTAAATTTTGTTCTCGAGCTATTTATTTCTGTAAATTAAAATTCCCCAAAATCACTGAAAATTGCAAATTATTATACTTCTACATGTTTCAAAGAAGGAATTTAGAAAATATGCCAGAAAGACACAAATCTACATCTTACATACGTTCAAGCCAAATTTAAATGTGTAAGTGCTTTTCTAGATTTACCTTCATCAGACACACTAGGGATCATAAATAGGAAGATCAGTCAAACATTATGAATTTATACATGTACTTACATTAACGGCCCAAATAAATTATATCAAAGGCCATAAGTCAAATATGAACATAACAATCAGGATATTTTACATATCTAAATAATGGGAATATATAAACTTTGTCTGTCATCCATACATATTATCATGCTTTTTGAACCAAGTTCTTGGTGTTTCAGGAACGCATTGGAGCAGTGAAATTGTAGGAATCCTTTTGTCTGGCCAAGATCAACTGTTGACAACCATGATAATCCATACAATGCTGGAGGCCGTGTTTGATTTAGATAAACTAGATGATCTTCCAAAACCCAGAATACTCGATTCACATCTACCACTCCGATTTCTTCCAAAGAAGCACATGGACAATAATTACAAGTTAATCCATGTTATTAGAAATCCTAAAGATTTAATGGTTTCTTTTTATAACCATGCCCGTAGAGACCCTTGTTGTGGACCAGTAGGAACATGGGACGAATACTTTAATCAGTTCTTGTGTGGCGATTGTAAGTAAAGCTCATAAAAGCAGATATGTAATATTCTGTCTAGTTTGTTCCCCCAGTAAATAGGTTCCGATTCCTTGAAAGGGAATTGATTCCTTTAAAAAATCTTTACCAGTGTAAACAATTGGTGTAACTCATACAACGTTACTTTAAGTTTAGCGTGTTCAAATTAATACACTGATCAATGGCTAGTACTTCCTTTCAGAGTTTTATTGATAGCAGGTTTTGCTTACAATATAGCTACTACACCAAAGATTTCCGGTGGGAAGATTTGTCATCACTCCGAAATTTTTTTTGTCGCCATCATTATTTGATTGACCACTATAAATTATCCCTTTTACAAATGACAATGGATATAAAAGTATGAGGTGTGGTAAAATTGTCCATGAGACACCATCCAAAACGGAAAAATTACAGACATCTACAGGTACATGAAACATATGCCTCTGGAGGTGAAGCAACAATCAATCATTTAATGAATCTACCTATCCATTTTATGAACACCAACTGTAGCCGTGAATGAGCGATCCGACTTTGTGATCGAGTCTGCGTGCATTTAGATACTAGCAGCGTGCCACAAATTATTTTTCAAAGTTTTATCGTTTTGTATTTATGAAGATTTTAAAGGTTATTATTATGTACAGTTGAGTTTAAATTGTGGTTTATTACAAGGAGTGATTTTGCCATTTGAAGACCTTCAAAATATAAACCTCAGAAGATATAATGTGTTTATTGACATTTACATCATAACCGTTATAGTTTTCAGCTCACCTGGCCTAAAAGGCCAGGTGAGCTTTTGCCATCACTTGGCATCCTTCGGCCGTCCGTCCGTCGTCCGTCAACATTTCATATTTGAATATTCTCCTCTGAAACAACTGGGTCAAATTTAATCAAACTTTGGTGGAATAGTCCTTAGGTGGTCTTCTTCCAAAATTATGTCTATGTCCGATGACCCAGACTTCCGAGCAAGTTTGCCGCCAGGCTAAGATCAGAAAAAAGGGGGATGAAATTTTTAAAATGATCCTTAGGTGGTCCCTTTTCAAAATTGTGTCCTATGACTCCGACCTCTGAACAATATGGCAGCCAGGCTAAAAATAGAAAAAGGGGGATGAGTTTTAAAAATATTTTCTTCTAAAACGGCTCAACCAATTTTGACCAAACTTTGATAAAATGGTCTTTGGGTGGTGCTCTTTCTAAATTGTGTTCGACGACCCCGACCTTAATACAAAATGGCTGCCAGGCTAAAAATAAAAAAAAGGGGATGAAATTAGAAAATTTTTCTATTCTGAAAGTATTGAGCCAATCTTAGCCATTTTGGCTGAAATGGTCCTTAGGTAGTCCTTTACTAAAATTTTGTCCAATGACCCCGACCTCCGAACAAAACGGCCGCCAGGCTAAAATAAGAAAAAAAGGGGTGAGTTCAAAAATATTCTTCCATGAAACCTCTGTAAATATTTTAACCAAACTTTGTAGAAATGTTACGCAGGTGGTCCGTTACCAGATTTGTGTTTTTCATGCCGATCGGAAATTCAAAATGGATGCCATGGCACTGAACACTGAACCTTACGGGAATTTCATATTTTCATCTTCTTCTCTGAAACCACCGTAGAGATTTTAACCAAACTTTGCAGAAATGTTAAGCAGGTAGTTCTTTACAAGATTTATGTTTTTTGTGCCGATCCGAAATTCAAAATGACAGAACTTGCATTGAACCCTATGGGAAATTCACATTTACAACCATTAAACAGATTTCAACCAAAGTAAGCAGGAATGTCAAGCTGATGGTCCTTTGCCATTTGTGTTTTTGGTGTCATCATATTACGGTGCATACGTACTTCCTTAGAACACAACACATGAAACTTAACATATCATGAATGATCCCGATATTTTTCTCACGATGTGTTCTGGTTGGTTCATGTTAATCAGTTAGTCCTTTGCAATCATATGAAATTGCAAACATGCAGACAGTATAACAAAAAAATTCCAAGTTTGCAAGGTGAGCGATTACAGGATCCGTAGAGCCTCTGATTTTATTATACCACGAATATTTTTAAAACCCCGTTTTTTTATATCAAATCATGACTACTAATACGATATGTGATTTGATTGTCAATGTGAAATTGTTAATGTGACAGTCATCAAGGTCTTTATAAGGGGTGACAAATAACAAGTATTAATCAATAATTACAGTTAATTAACTGGCCATCAACAACATGAACCTTCGACAAGACAAATTCAGAAGTTTATATTAGTAACACCAATTTCAAAGTTAAACACAGTATTAAATAGACTTTTGTTGAGGTCATTACTGATTGCATAGCTACACCTCTTAATTTTAACATCGACGGTGTTGCACGGAATGGACAAATTACGTGTTTACCAAAACCTTCAAAACTGACTGTAATGAAAAAAACGACCTCTACAAGCATGACAAACTAAAACACCCAGGAAAAAGTAATTACATACCAATTCACTGCTCGTTCAAACGAAAGAAATAATTAAAACTACATCTGTGTCTCTATACTGTCTGAATACACCGAGATTCATTTGCCAAGTTTAGACCAATACTACAGACCGTAATTGTAATAGTCATTCTAATATGACATGATTTGTAACGTTTAATTTGATTGGATGACATCGAAATTTCCTGAAATCAATGAATTTCACTTGGTAGATATTCAACCGGCGGGATTTGGCTGCCTATTTATGTATCATTTTTACCATGTTTAGGTCTCGACTTACACACTTTTAGTTACCAAATTTCTCCTTTCATTCTTTTTGTATATCAAAATTTATCATATTTATTCAACATTGATAAACTATGTTATAAAATTAACGTTTTATGTCGTGGAAGAAATTCACAAGCACCGACGTTTATTACAAATGTTAAAAGGTTCAGAATAAATGTGATTTGATCAGGATGCTTAAGAATGGAGTAAGTAGTGTTGAGTTTGAGATTTACTAGCAACAGTTTGATGGTGGCCAATAAACTCATTTTGCGACCAGAAAATCGTCCATTGATGCTGGCAAATCTTCAAATACCTTTACTGTTGACACTCTAAAGTAGAGTGATTTTTTTATTTGTAGTGCCATATGGATCTTGGTTTTCTTATGTAAAACAGTTCGAAAAGCAGTTTCAAAACCATGAAAATTCACTTCTGGTGTATTATGAAAATCTGCATAAGGTACGATTTAATTATCCATTGTGCTACTTTGATATTCACATTGATTACAATATGGCAAGAAAGGATTAGGTACGGTAAGGCCCATATTTGGCCCAAATTTAAAATTTTATGAACGATAAGTTGATGTAAACATGCTCTTTAATAACTGTCTTTTAATAATTCGTAACTTAAACTCGTATTATTTTCGTGATTTTGTCAAAATAACAAGGCTCATTTGACTATTTAAACAAGAGTGTAACATTTACTGTAAAAATACCAAGAGGTGTAATGTTCAAAATAAATATGTCCGCACAAACACATCACGAAGATATTTCAACACAACATTTGAATAGACCTTTAAATGTGCAAAGTTTTTCATTTAATAGGCAAAACAAATGATATAAGATAAAAGACTATAGACACTTACCATTTTTCAGCGAAATTTTTGGGTAAAAAAACGCGGCTTAACATTGCTTGGACGACATTTTCTTAAAATTGCTAATTTATATGCTTCGAATTGTACTAATTCACGTTATGTTTAAAGGGGTATGAAAATGAAAAGATATGGCGTAAGATATGAGAGACTGTACTTCAACTACGAGGAAAACAAAGGAAATTTACAAATATAGAGGTTTCCACAAGGCCTTCAACCAGGGTGGAATACCACTCCTTGTAAATGCTCTAAATCGTCTGAAATAAAAAAAATCGTGTTTGTGTAAAATAATTCTGCTCTTACCTAAATATTAACAAAAATGTACATGTAATAAAATATAAAACAGAAAGACAAACCTATGACCACAATACCTAACTTGTGTTGGCGCATGATACATGTGGTTGTGTTAAACTCGTTTAGTGAGTACTAAGCTCTCCCCAAACATGCAGACAAACGGAAAATAAGTAACAGACAAACTACAAACACCTAACAGAAATTCATCAAATCCGACCAGAGAACGAATACATTTGTTGGCGAAATAATTGATTTTGAGCTCAAATGACAAGATAATTCTTTTCCTGCCAATACGGTCATCAATACATGCAATAGCCCATGTGGAAGATTTAAACAAGTTTTGTGGGTAACGGAACCTCCCCCAACGAGTGTTCAAAGAAAAGAAATCAAAGAAAATAAAAGCAGTTACCGACGAACTATAAAATTAAACAGGAAGTCACCCAATCCGACTAGATATTACCTTAATTACAATAGATTTAATAAACAAAAATAAACGCAAAAAGAAAACAAATCCCTAATGAACACTGGCAGTTACTTAAAGCCAGCTCAGGGTGAGATTAATAGTGATAAAACATCAAACCTCTCAACGAGAGATGACATCAAACACAGTATGTACGACGAATTAATACTGTGTTGTCAATTATCGTGACGGATGACGAATTCGTCCCCCTTATGGATAAGTTTGTTAAACGGAAAAGTGAGATTTACAAAGTAATTTCAAATTCCTGAGCTTTTTATGAAATGTAGGATGTGAAATCCCTTGTCGTATTTGCAGCCGTATTTTTATATTAAATCTTTAAATCTTTAACGGTTATAAAATTTTGTAAAACTCTTGAGAAGCTTGTGATATATGTATCTGTTTACCAGTAAGATGTAGGTTGCGATTGTTAAAAAGTAAGAAATTTAGTGAAAACACGGACAAAGCGAACTAGTTGTGAACTGGAAACCCTTTACGAAGGAGTTAAAGGCACGTTAAATTAAGAAACGATAAGTTAACTATAGGTAAAGAAAAATCGTCCCTTTTATTTTAATTTTAATGAATAAACAACCCTGTTCAATTTTTAAATCCAAATCTAAGAATGGAGTACTATCATTTCTGGTATAAGATTTATTCAAGGTAAGTTATTTTGAAAATTTTGGAAATTCTGGATTATTAAAAAGCCAAAACGTTATCCAAATATCTAAATGTATTATTAAACTTGTCCAATAAATCTTGTTTTGAAGGTCCTTTCTGAATTTCAGTCATAAACTCTGATTCAATACAATATGAAATAAATCTGCAATCAGAGGAGCGCAGTTTGTGCCCATAGATTTGCCAACTATCTGTTGCCATTTAAATAAATATTATCAAGAGAAATTCTTCCACTGGAATCATGTCAGATGATGTTCAACAAGTATATTTGTTATAACATTTCTCGCTAAAAAGGAATAATATTTATTGTAGCATATATAAGAACAACCAGACTTTTTGAATGACCAATTGATTAGATATGAAAACTTTAAGCTACTTAGCAAAATTTTCATCAAACCAAAAATGTGTTAAACGTCAGAATCTATGTAAAAATTTTGTCTGAAACTACAAAGCCATTAGAAACCAAATCTTAGTGGAATGGCCCTCAAGTAGGTCTTCTACGAATAATTGACTGAAAATAATTTTGTTTTAAACTGAATTATACTTTGACGTAAATCTTCCAGGCGATGGATTTTAGTTCCCGAGAGCCTTAAATTAATCACCTTATCGTAAAAATGTATTACAAAATAATAATATCAATTTTTAAGACCGTATTTTCAGTCGGGTGCTACATTTGCTTTTTATCTTTACACAGGACCCCAAGAATACCATACAGAAGATTGCTGATTTTGTAAGGGTCCAAACAACACCCGAACTTATTGATAGGATAATTGAAGTTGCCAGTTTTGAAAATATGTCAAAAAATAAAGTGGATTTTACAAGAGATGTTACTCCAGATGGAAAGGGGTTCATCTACAGGAAAGGTAATTAATATCTGAATGAGGGACAGGTAATGTAATAAAGTGAATTGGGCAAAGATTATATAATAAAGACAGCGTAATAAAATGAATAAGACGAAGGCATCGTATAAAAATGAAAGAGGCGAAGACAATCTAATAAAGCAGCGGGATAATGTGAATGAGACACATAGCGAAGCACAATCAACGTAATAAAACGAAATATCGTTATAAAATATCGTTATAAAGTGATTGAGGCAGACGTGACGTAATAAAATTAATTCAAAAGCAACGTAGAACATTCTCCCTGTAATGTGTTTGATTGTATTATTGAACTTTGGTTGATGTAAATTCATATTTTATCTTCCTCCTAAAAAAACAAAAGCTTACCACGAAATTTGAGTTTAAAAACAAAGTGAACAGTTTATTTTAGAGTTTTTATTATATCGTGGCAAATACCTTCATTTCCTATCTAAAACAGACATATTTGTTTTGTTTTTAATTGATTGAGTACTGCTTTACGTTCAGAGGGTAATAATTCAGTCATTTCCAGGACGGAAACAAGTAAAAAAACAATAAACCAATGTAGACTGTGACAAGAGGACCGGTAAGGGGGTTTTTAAACTGTCACTGGGAACAATACGTGTTCGGAATTAGTCAAAATGAGCTATTATAAGGGTCTTTAACGTAAAAACGTTAGAACCTTGCATTTTCTAAATGTGGATCCTCTTTAATGCTTCCCTCCTGACGGATTATGAATTTATACATCCCCACAACCAGGGACGCCCCTTTAAATGGACCTGGGCTTTTCGAACGGAGATACCTTGTGCCCATTTTTTCAGCGTCACAACTTTTGCGAAGGGTTGTTTTCGTAACTATAAATCCCGCTGTAACCAACCGGAGTACTGCCTGCAAACGGTCCATTTCTGTACCCTGCTTTGCCCAGGGCAAAATTTATAATTCATAGGATGTTCTTTATACACATAATATGCCACGATGGGACAAAGTTAAAGACAGAAGAATATAAATCGCCAATAACACTTTAATCCAATAGATAACCTGTATATTACAAAATTAAACACAAGGTGCACGATCAAAAAGTTTTCAGCCTGCCCAGAAGTTAAACAAAATTTAATTAATTGTTCCGAAACATGTTTCTATAAGAACCAGAAAACTTCCTCAAACCAATTCACATTTGGCAATAATCGATCGACAGAGGCGGATCTAGACTTATGGAAAAATAGGCTGACTTTTTGTGGAACTTTTGTCTCATCAATGTTTTTGATTTCTGATGGATATTAGGACCAAAATTTACCCTAAACTATTCTTTTTTATTCATTTTTGTGTTTCAAAGGGGTGGCCGGGCGCCCTACAACTACCTTGATCCTCCAATGATCGACACAGTCGTTCGTCTTTCTGTACTGTTATTGTTAATTTACATTACAGGTATAATTGGAGATTGGAAAAATTACTTTACAGAAGAACAGAACCGAAAATTTGACGAACATTTTAACAGAGAAATGAAGAATTCCAGTTATAAATTTATTTTTGAGTGGTGACTAAAATAAAACATTGAAAGGAGGATGAGAGAAAAGAATTTGCAGAGATGATGCTGAGAATACCTTGCATGATATAATGTTAAAGGCAAATGTATTCTTCTGTCTATTAGAATAATCAGATGATTTTGTTTCAAAGTCCTGTCAATCGTTTCAGCTTGTGTTATAAATCATTTTACAGTATTCAACCATGGTCTTTTTAATCGAATTATATTGAACATATTAAAACCTCATTGTCAGCATTCACCCATATTAAAAAGAAATAACATGGAAAAGAGTGTATATGCCAAAGAGCTTGGATCCAAGTAATTTCCAAAAAAAGTTGCCATTTTCATCGTCACAACTTTATTATTAAATCTTTAAATGTGGTTTTTATTGGTACTATAGTACCAGTACAACAAACGAAATTTGCCACAACTAAAGGGAATCTGTATCAAAAGTTTTACATTGAAATACATCATATTATATATCGTTGGAATTTCAATTTTTGCCGCAGTAAAGGTGTACAAAATTTTCCATTGGGGTATAATGTTAATTTTTCAATTTTGTAAAATGCTTCCTTTTGTGGGTCTAATCAACCAATGATCTTGGGTAAAAAGACACAATAAAAATCTCATTTTGGGGACTTTTATGAAAGATAAAAGAGATGAAATTTTAAGAATTTAGTTGAATTATGTTCTAGCTATTTCACTGAAGCGTGATATTTATCTATGAAAACATGCCATTTTGTTAAAGATTGTTTCAATGTGAAAAATATAACATAGAAGGGAATTGGGAATTTTGTGTGCTAAGGAAAACTTGAATTTAAACTGCAGGTTAAGTTGCGGACAAAAATTAGAATTCCAACGATATATTATATGACATACATCATCGCTAAACTGTCTATATATTTTGACCTAGCAAATTTCGTTTGGTGTTCTATAATATTTTTTTCCTCGTTAATAGCTTAATACGGAACTTAACAGTTTATTTTTGTTATAAAATTTTCTACTGCCTGTCTATTTATTTTTATATTGGCATTTGCACAAAACATGTTTTCTTTTACTTCTAATAATATTTCAACGCTTAATCCAATTGGACGTGTTTATATTGATACCGTTGTAAAGGAAACTTGGTTTACTGATGGGTTGCTTTTGGGTTTTAACACTAGCAGACAGAAACTGCATATCCTCTTTCGAGGTCGATACTTTTGTTTTATCACGTATTAGATTTAATTGCATTTATTGTTTGTTTTCAGTATTGATCTCAGGTGTTAAATCCATTTAAACCAGTTTTAATTGTCTGCTTTGACACACCACTGTCCCAGGTTAGGGGCAGGGTTGAGCGCTCACCAACCGGTTTAGCACCGCCACATACATGTGCCAGTCCAAAGCAAGGAACCTGTTGTCCAGTGGTTGTTACTGTTTAATTAGTCATTTTTTGTTTTTTGTTCAGCATTTTTCAATAGATTTGGTCGATTGTCTCGTTTTATGAATAGTTTCACATTTTGTATCCCAGGAGGGAAAAATAGGTTGTTCGGTCTCTCCTATTGCAGGTAGAACCCCTGCTGAAGAGGCGTCCGATGGTTGGGCGGGATGTATAAATTCTCGACCACCACAAGAGTAACTGGGGTTAAGAAATTCGTTGCTCGATTTCTTCACCAGGAGGTAGAACCTCCCCAATAGGGGCGTCCGCTGATAGGGCGTGATGTATATACTCTCAACTCGACACGTTAAAGATCCTTTTGCAACTCCTCGTACTAAGTGGTCTAGGGTGTCTAGTTGCTTAGGCTGAATTTTCCGCCCCCTACCAAAAAGGGCCTGTGGCTATTAAATTCCCCGGACTAACCCTCAGGTAGCCCCTTTATGATTAATTGTTTGATAAATCATTCTGAATATGCATGACATATTTGCCACTTGACGTTTAATAACAATCAATCAATCAATCAATCAATCATTATTTTGGGACCTTTTATAGCTTCCGTTATTCCGTTATGGTGTGGACTATGGTTCATTGTTGAAGACCGTAAAGGGACCTATGGAAGTTTATATTCGACTGTCATTTTGTGGATGGCTGTCTCATGGACAATCATGCCACATCTCCTACTTTTATACTACTGAGATTCAACCTACGTTTTAAGTAAAGTTCTACTGTTTTGTTACAGAATTGTCCGTCAGGAATGCGGACAGAGCAAAAAATGCTCTCTTTGTCCGTCCGTTATGGTGTGGACTCTGGTATCTTGTTGAAGGCCCTAATGGGACCTGTAGAAGTTTAGATTCGACTGTCATTTTGTGGTTGTCTCATGGAAAATCATTCCACATCTCCTATTTTTATACTATCGATATTCAACCTACATTTTAGGGCAAGTTTTACTGTTTTGTTACAAAATTTACCGACAGGAATGCGGACGGGGCAAAATGCTATCTTTGTCCATCTGTCCGTGATTTTCCAGTTAAATGTTGTGTCCCGCTTTGTTGTTTTAAGAATTAAAATGCTACAATGAATCTTGATCAATAATTATATTATTTACATGGTTATCATTGTCTTATTTTCCTCTCAAGTTATACAGATGGAATGTTTTGCGTCATGCTCCCTTTTTCAAAAGTTGTACCCCGGGGTTTAGAAATGCTAGGTTGCTCCGCCAGAAGGTAGAGCCCTCTTATAGGGACGTCCGTTGGTTGGGCGAGATACAAGCTAAATTCCCCACCCAACCCAAACAACCCCAATTTGGCATCCTGTGGATATTAAACCCTTTTATATGACTTCTTGTGTGATTACTTGTTCTCGTCCTGAATATGCATGATATATTTGATACTCGACGTTAAACAACAATAAATCAATCAATCTCAAAAATAGTGAAATAAAGAGCTTCATAAAACATATGCCTTTGTTCCTGCAGATAAAACAGTCAATAACATAGAAATCTGTCGAAAGTATTACATAGATGTCCTCAACAATGAAATTCATAATTCCAACACTTTTCAAGCTACAAACCTGAGATAGTAACAGATCGTTAATGAACATCTGAATAAAAGGCTGCATCTATATATAAAAAAATATTTAAGTAAAAAAGTAAATTTTATTTAAAGGCGGCACATATATACAGGTTACAAGCAACATGAGCTCTAAAGAGCTCTTAAAACCGACTGACATTCAGTTATATTATACCTGACATAGATAAAAACATGCCAAACAATCAAAATATTAAGGAATTAGCATATTAGCCCAAAATAAAAGGACATATAGTTAATTTCGACTTCAAAATCCATAATAATGACTGCACATGTGGCAAATGCCTCGTTGAGCACACATAAAAAAATGACAGAAGGTCAAACCAAAATAATTATAATCTGATATCTGACAATATGAAAGATCGTACAATGTACTGACTTTGTAAGATTCATACAACTCAATACAAGTCTCGATTCATATCTGCTTCTAGTAAATGCAATACAACTAATGTTTCAATTCTATTAACTAGTGCCCTAACTACTTTTAAAACTTATTGTTAACTTCTTTAGTAAGTTCCTTTCTTTAAAATGAACAGTTTTGATTTTTCTACTTCTTATACCATTTTATCATATAAGCTTATTTAGAAAATTTTATATTTAATCATTTGGTCATGTAAAAAATCGGGTTGTTCTTACTTATACTGCAATAAATATAATTCCTTTTTAGTGATAAATGTTGTAATGGATACACTTGTTGGACATCATCCGACATGATTACAGCCCTTATCGTAACTTGTCCTATCATTGAATTTTGAATAGAAATCATTAGAAGAATAACGAGATATCACAGATTTTATATCTTTGTTTAATCTGTATACTTCGATTTCTATCATAATTATCAAAATTATTTTCTCCTGAAAATACAAAATCTCCCTCTAAGAATGGCTGAAAAGATGAGGATCTCCCTCTTTAAACATTCAAAGGTGAACAGGTGTGGAAATTGCTGTACTTGATTTAGTAATTGCATCTAGAAAGACCTAGCCCTACCAAAACTGGAAATGATGTACAGAAAAAGTAAGAAGTAACAATTCATCTTTTGTAAAAACTAATTTGTATTAACAGACTTTTTTGGTAGACATATATAAGGTATACAGTGATACATTTCAGTTTTTTCCTAACCACAGAAAGTGTGCAATAAGCATCCTGTGACCATTTATCATTTTACCTCTTGTAAAAATCTTACATAAACCCAACCGACCCGAATTTAAACAAAATCCGTATGGTCTTTAAACTTGTCTGTAAAGGATATCGTCACAGCATTATTATAAAATCTTTAAATATGGTTTTAATTGGAACTAATATTTGCTTTCTTGTTAATAGCTTAAAACGGAAATAAAGAATACTTGTTATAACATCTTCTACTTCCTGTCTATATATATTTCGAATTGGCATTTGCACAACCTATTTTTAAAATTAAATCCAATTGGATGTTTTCAAATTGACAACGCAGTGAAGGAAAACTTGCTTTGGGTTTTTAACTAGCAGACAGCAACTGCGAATACACTTATGGAGTCGATACTATGTTGTATCTTGTATTAAGTTTTCATTTTATACTGCAGCTGGACCATTTCCTGTTGACTTTATTTCATAAATATAGTAACAAAGTCATATTTTGTACAATGTCAATTTCATTTCCTATATAGCCAGGGGCTCATTGAGGGACAAAAAAATTTATTATTATGTTAATTTATATTTTTGTAGTAATCTATATATTTAAATAGCTGCAGTATAAAAACAATATTAGGTCAATGTCTGAAAAATATCAACTTTTTTGAATTCGGCACGAACCTGTTGAAGGGCTTGGTAAACCTCGCCCTTCCCCAGTTTCTTAGCCTCATACAAATAAGCTGATATTTTTCAGAGAATGACCTAATATTGTATCTATATTTGTCATTGATTAAAAGTATCAATCCCAAACGTTAAATCAATTTCAACCGATTTTTAAAGTGTGTTTTTATTGTTGCTTTGTCACATCATTGTCACAGGTTAGAGGGGGGTGAGCTCTCATCAACCTGCTTAACCCCGCCACATACTAATGTGCCTGTCCCAAGCCAAGAACCTGTAGTCCAGTAGATGTCGTTGTTTTATCATTTATTGTTTTATGTTCACCATTTTGTATTAGATTAGGTAGATTGTCTAGTTTTATGTATAGTTTCACATTTTGTATTTCGGGGCTTTTTACAGCTACCGTTGTTGTATGGACTTATTGAAGGCCATAATTTGACCTGTAGAAATTTAAATTCTACTGTCATTTCGTGGGTGGCTGCCTCATGGACAATCATGCCACATCTTCTAATTTCATATAAAATACCTCAGTGATTAAACACAATTTTCAGTCCAGGAGTTACGTTTCATTAAAATGCATGTGCACGTAGTTAGAAATATATTCAACAACTATAAAATTCAATTAATATATTAAAACTTGTCTGACAGATGAAAAAATTAATATGATAAAAATTTAATGATAAATATGCATTTAAATAACATACATTTTCTATGGTATGGACTTTAAATCCCCCACCAAATTAAAACTTATACGAAACGATATGGGGTAAATGTAAGTGAGACTTCACTCCATTCATTCCTTGATGATTTCATCATCAGTATTTGGTTAATGACAAACAAATGATAATTTCATAGAGCATGAACTATTATTCATTTAATCACATCTGACTGCTTACAGAATGTTGGATTTAGGCAAAGTATTTAAGAGAAGTGAAAGAAAAAATGAATTTTGCAAATTAACTTCCACTGGTAAAAACATTTACTTGCAGTACAAATTTACTTTAAGTATGCCGTTTTTATTTAAGCAGGTAAATTTTCAAACAAATCTTAACTCTTTGTAGTAAAATTTTTTTACTTGCACACATCAGACTGCATATTTGTACTTAGGGCTCATTTATACTTCGTCGAGCGACATCTGTAGACTGTCGCTCGAACATCGCGCGACTACCGCACGATGTCACGCGATTTTCGCTGAGGTAAAAAGTTTTAACAAACCAAGACCAGATTGTACACCAAGCGATTTTCGCACGACGATCGCATTTGAAGTATAAATGAGTCTTTAGTTTTAAAAAAATGTGAACAGTTGATAGGTTCACAACCATGCATAAAACCTGTTTTATTTCAAAAATATGTCTGAAATCATCTATTTTATAGTATTACAATCTTTCTACATCAAGTCAAAGCTTTTGCATAAGACACATGTCATGCTTAAATCACTGTGAATTAAGTTATTTTAAGAAATAATTATCAGATAAGAAATTCCCAAGTGTACTCCTTATATAAGTTATACATCTGTAATAACTACACTTTCTTATCACTGAAAATGTTTGATCAATTGATTTGAATTTGAAAATTACTCTCAAGGCTATATATTAAGTTTTTGCGTAAACATAAATCTTTAAGAATTTCCAGATGCTCTGTAGCAAATTATAAATAAACATATATAAAAAATAGTTAACAAATACCAAACATTTGTTACTATAAATAAAGAAAATTATAGGAATAAGGAGAAGATAACTCAAGAGAGTATCTGTTATAACAGATATGCGTTATTTTATCTAATAACTCTAAAGCGTTATATCTGTCTCTAGTTATTTTTTGGAATCATTTTTTTTAGTTATTTACCAAAATGAACAACTCCTCCCAGTTATTTGATAAAATAACTGTTTTCAGTTCTACATTTGACTAATCAGCACTGCAGAATAATGAGTGCTAATGTACGTTTCATGAGCTGAGTCTCAGGCTCGTGTTTTGGCTGTTCTTTCTTCAAGCAAAATCTGTAAAGGGAATTTAGAAACAGATGAAACTATCTTACCAGCAACAAATTGGGTGTTATAAATATAACAAGTGTTGTTTTTTGTCCGGTGCTCATGTGAAAACTGTTCATTTTTGTGAAAAATTTAAGTTCCTTTAATGTCTTAATTTTTACATTTCTTGTACCACGAACGCTATTTTAACTCATATAGCGTATTTATATAAATATACAAATGAGTGGAGAAAAAATAGCATAACATAGAAAAAATCCAAATATACATAAGTTACCGGAAGTTTTTATGCATTTTATTTCATAAGAATAATGAAAATTCCCTCAAAGGATTTTTCCAAAAATTGGTAAAAAGTGAGAGACTTAGTTCTTGAAACGTACATTAACCCTTTCCAGGCGAATGATGCATTGAGGCATCATGGGTCATTTTCGCACTTAGGGACCCCTATGGCCCCCCAGACACTATGAAATGCAACTGTTGGGGGCTTGTTGGAAAGCCAGATATTGTGACTGAAAGATTTTTTAC
>JAULBM010287528.1:10000-16055 GCA_032357055.1 Geukensia granosissima | reverse complement strand
ATTGGCTGATTCATTAAAAAATCTTCTCCTCTGAAAATTCTTTGCCAAATGGCAGGTGAGCGATACAGGCTCAGCCTTCTAAGCTTCTAGTTTGTGAATTGATTGATATACTGTCCCTTACTTTTTTATGTTTTCCACCACTATTTTTAAACATAAATTTAAGTTATAACATCAAAATTGTCCACTGGTTACGGATTGACCCATTTCCCCAACTGTTAACAACCACTTTTTTCTGTATGAGACTTTAAGTTCAAATTTTCATTCCAGCGTCGTATATATTTAATTTTGTTCTCTTGGTATATCCAGCGAAGTTAGAATTAGGTCGAATGGTACAATGGGCACAGGAGCAGTCTCCAGGGCTCAACCCACAGAGCTGAACCAGCGCAAAGCCCAGGTGGCGGATAGGGGAGGCCCTCTCGTTTGGGGGGGTTGCCAGGTTAAAATACGGAAAGCCTGGCCGCGGACCATAGTAGGTGACGTGTTTGGAGAGTGCCATGCTCCCTGCACGTAAAAGACCCCTTTTGTAGTTTTCGAAAAAAAACAAAACAAAAAAACAGGTTTATGCCGCTACAAAAGGCTTATTTCTTCGCCCCTACCCATCACTCCCTTTTTCCAGTGGCAGTCAAAAACCGTTGCCCTTTGGTGTCCCATACCATCCCTTTTTCGATATTTGTAACTGTTGAACTTGTTCTCGTCCTGCACGTTAAGCAACAAACAATAACAATCAATCGAATGATACATTATTCGATATCTTTGTTATTCTTATGAAATACAAAATTACCAATGTTAAACAAATATGGAAAATTTAGGTATGCTATATGTACATTTCAAGGAGGAACCTCTCATCAGTAGCATTAGAACCAAAACATAGGAAGGCTAAGATTCAGATATAGCGAACGAAGAACTCAAATCCAAACAAATCGAAATGGGAAGCCAAATACGACGGCAGGGACCAGTACTAAGTGCGTCTCTTTTCAAGGCCTTTTCGTATATTCAGTGTTTCAGAATTTTAGCAAATTTTCTGTAATACATTTTTAGATAAATTTTATGTCAGACAAGTCTGAAAACTGGGCTTGTGAATACCTTTAGGGACCAATGTTTCACCAGCAGAGGTATCGACCCAGTGGTTATAAATTTCTGTTATAGTCGAACAATTAAATATATCTTAGCGAATTAAGGAATAACAAAATAATTAATTACATAAACCCACGCAAACAAAAAGCAACGGTTGTTACGGCATATCGAATACTTTGTATTTTAAAGCGTTAAAGCAATTATTAACAATCTATCTATACCTTAAGGAAATAATCTATTGTAACAGAATTTGTATTAGATTTTGCATGTAATATTATATCATCTTATTTTAAAAAGAAGTTAAGAACTCGATAATGTCCTTACATCAAACGAATGCGTTTTCTTTGAAGAATGTAGGTGTCAACAAATCAATTTATTCTTGTCAATTGTAATGTTTTAAACAAAGCCTAACAATCCTTCACGCCATACAATAGGCAATTCGGGGGTTTCCGCCAGCCGGTAGAAAACGGTCTTTCTTAGAAATTCTCTAAAAGAAGATATTGAATATCATCCGCATTGAAATACTAATCTCACAATAATGGCACATCTAGTAGTTCGGTCATTTTGGGCCAATTATATGGTCTTTCATTCATTGCTGTTCCACGACAAAATTTAACTGTTACACGAAATATAATTATCGTGCCAGCTGGTTTGGGGCCTTCAAAAGTCTTTATTTTAAAATTTCGTGGTTTCCAGACTTCAAGGTCGTTATAAAAAGAGTAAAACCTCTCTTGAATAAGAGTCCATTGGTTAGGCGGGGTCAATAACTACGCAACTACTTAGAGAGAAGATGAGGTTAAGATTTCGGTAGCTTGGTAAAACCTTTCTTAAAGCGGCACTAGAGGGAGCAGCGGGGGATGTTTAAGTTCATTCAGTGTTAGAAGAAACGCCAATCAGCCAGCGGATAATAACATAATGTTTATGAAAAGACCGATAGTAGCTGTTGCACAATAATATGAGACTTTCTTTAATCCATCCGACTATCGACTCTTGCGACAGGTCATTAGATGCCGTCAAAGAAATATAAAAGAAGTCAAAGATCATTAACAAGGTGTTAATGTTGTTTACAGTTTCAGACAAAATATACTTACTGGCGTAATAAGAGCTAATATCGTTACTGTATAAATTCATCGGATATTGACATCTATGTATACAATTTTGTACTGTATTTCATGAAATAAAAATGATATTGAAAGGGGACATACCTTATAAGCCTTACCATACTAAAATTATTACGTCATGAAGTCAATATATTGACGGTTACTCTAACTAAAAATGCAAACGTTTCAACTTCAATATTAAAAAAGTGAAGTTTGTTGTTAAATTGACACAAGTAACACGTGTAAGCTGTTCAGGCCAGTGTATTGTTAAATAAAATTATGACCAAAATGTCAGATATCGTTCATGGAATGAAGAAACTTTCTATGCCGAGATTTTTTTATTGTACTTAAATATACACTGTCCATACTTACAGTAAATAACAAATACCACCTTAGACGAAATATTAATAATTGCGTCCTTATAATTTGTCTCTAGAACAGCTTTTTTCTGATGATCTACAAGGTCATGTCAGCTTTTGCCAGAACTTTTAGTCCCACGCCATTTTATATTTGTACATCTTTTAGAGAACCGCTGAATGGAATTAAAATGAAACAAGACATGAATGTTTCCAATATGTTGCCGATCGAGTGTTGTTCCTTTGGTGCCGATACATTATTCCAGATGGCCACCAGCCGGGAACTTTTATAGGACCCTATGGAAATTCCTACAGAAATCTTCTTCTAGAGAATGGCTGAATGGATTGAAAGCAAACATTGCATAAATGTTCGCCACATGGTATTGAGTAAGTGTTGTTATTTAGGTACTAATCCATCATCCAACATGGTCCTACGAAATTCCTACAAAAATCATCCAGAGATCTTAAGTTTTTGTAAATTGGAATCAAACAAAGTATAAAATTTTCGTACTAAGTGCATGCTGATCATGTTTGTTACTTTGTTTCCTATCTTTTATTTAACATGGCCGCCAACGCGGAATTAAGTTTACAACAGAGAACCCTATGAAAAATTCATACAAAAATCTTCTTTTACATTACCTTTCGTCGGCCAACAACAACTAGAGAAGTGGTGTATGGATTGAAATTATACATGTAATGAATGATTCTAATAAGGTGCTTACCAAGTGGTGTTACTATGGTGACGGTCCGTCATCTAACATGACCGCCAGCGGAGAACAAAGTCCCTGAAAATTCGAACAGAGATCTTCTAGAGAACCGCTTAATGAATTTTAACAAAACACAGTGTGAATTTCCCTTACAAATTTCTGATCAAGTGTTGTTACCTCGTTGCCAATTTGTCACTTAACATGGGGAACTTAGTTTAACATAGGACTTTTTTGGGAACGTATGAGAATCTTCTTCAGAAAGACTGAATGGATTAAAATTAAACCTAAATATATCTTGCAATGTGATGACGAAGTATTGTGACTTTGATTCTGGTCCAAGACTGAACTAGATTTCTATCATACTGAACTGGTTTTAAGCATACAGGACAACTTTGGAAATATTATGACTCAGGAATTTTGCTAACAATTGAATAGTTCCTAATACATTTTATTCTCAATCGTTTGTGTTAAGAGGGAAATCATTCTTATTCTTAAAATTGATTCTACATCGGTAACATGGCAAACCAATACTAAGAGATAACTTAATTTGTTGCAATTTGTCGACTTTGATATAGATCACATACGAACATCAGAACCAGACTTTGCACAATTGAAGATTAATCAAATAAAACCTATAAGTTATAATATCTTCATTATGTTTTTGTGGCACTCGTATCTATTTTGAATAAAACCGTTTTGTGTTTTTTACAGAAAATGTTACATTGCTGTTAAAAAAGTAAAATGTGCTCCGCTTTTTTCATAATGATCAACATTTTATGTATAAAATATAAGTTATGATTTTCAAAACAACTTATTGTTGTGTCATAAAATCTCATTGTGGCCAAATATGAGTTACCGTTATTTCTTCCTAATTTCTACTGGGTATCATCGATCAGTAGTTCATTACGGTTCAAAAAGTTTGGCAAGATAAAGTATTCTTTTTTGTGGACAGCATCGGTGAGGTTAGCGTGCTCGCCTCGAATGCGGAAAGTCGTGCGATCAATCCCCAGCCGGGTCAAACAAATGACAATTAAAATTGCTGCTTCTTCGCTTAGCATGCAGCATTTAAGAGTATGAGCAAAGACTGATCGGCCCAGAGTCAGAATTATGTTTCTGGGTAAAGTGGCATGTCTTGTTGCGGACACTTTGAAAATCCGACTCAGCGTGTCGGTCCAGTACAAAGCAGGGTTTATTCGTCATCACTCGTCATTAATATGCTCTCGTCCTGAATATGCATGAAATATTTGCCGCTGGACGTTAAGCACCATTCAATCAATTATCTTTTGTTTGTGTCAGACAGAACAAATTCTCACAATATTATCACTTTTAGATTTGTTCGTTTTTGATCTGCGCGTCACGTGCCATAATTGATAGCAACCGTATCCGACTTATAAGTGTAAACACGAAGTAGTAATATGTATGCGCAATGTCTATAAAATATTTCAGATTGACCGAGACGATTTCGCATATTAATCAAGAAGTATTATCAATTTATGAAACGAATATTAGTGATAACATAGCACAGACTCAATTTCAGATTTCATTAACTGATAAGAAATCGGATAATTACCCTGATATTGATTTTTCTACAGCACTATCATTTTTTACTATTTTTGAAACACCTGTTTTTACCGGATGAAGATAGCACAGGTATAACATGCTTATCATGGATTTATTTCCGGTTATCAGCATCTTCGAACAGTATTTATTGAGATAAACTGTACTTTGAAAATACGGTCACCGTTCTGCTCAAGTTTATCTTCATTGTGAATGATTACATTTTCTGTCACGTTTTTTTTAAATCTACAGTAAATTAGTAATTTTCCTTTCAATGTTGTCCAAACCTACATGAACATATGTTCCAGTCTGATTATAAAAACATTTATTTTATTGAATGTGTATTGAAAATTCTGCAGTTTGTCATATTTTAGTGGTATGTACTTGACAATAAAATTCTTATAAAAACAGACATTCAAAAAGCCATTGTAACTATTATTTAATTGGACAAGTGTGACCTTTTGCCAGACATGATTGTACCTATAATAGATGTACTTTAGAAACGTTAGCTGGGTAGGGATTTAAATATGGAACCGAATTTCATCTCAGAAATTAAGGAAACAGTTATAGCTCGCCTAGTGTTAGATCAGCTTGATGAATAGTTATAATAACCAGAAATATTCGTACTTCTATGGTTGCAAGAATATACCATCATTAAAAACATACATATTTTCCACATGTAATTTAAGATTTATGTATATAAAACGTCTATCGAACGGCAGTGAAGTCATTCACAAACTATCGCTTATTCTTAATTTATATGGCCCGATAACGTTTGAAAGTTGAGTTTTTGGAATCTGTCGATTTCTTATCTTTTATTGACATTGTGCCAATTGCAACTGATAGAAATAACTTGATAATGATGTTACATAACTCTTGACATATTTTGAATCACAGGTTTTATTTTGATTGTAAACGATTGTAAATAAAATTAAAATAAAAAGTTGTCAATATTCTGTTAAGTTTTCGTCTTACATGCTGTCGATATCTTTTCGTTTTGGCACTTGCACAAGATCTTGTTTTCTTTGGCTATCAATGATAGTTTTACACTGAATCCAGTCGGACATGATGTATGACGTCATTTGGAATGAAAAAAAAATAGTCGGTCCCCTGTTGTGAGAAATTTCCTGCTCTCAGCACGTAAAGAACCCTTTGCAGCAACTCGTTATTGGGATCCGTTTGTGGGCAGTTGCAAAGGCTTAATTAGCCTTCCCTATCCATACCGTCTACATTTGGCATCATGTGAATTTCCAAAAAAAAT
>JAULBM010287528.1:0-5000 GCA_032357055.1 Geukensia granosissima | reverse complement strand
AACATTCTGTTGAAAAACTTGCCCGCTATATTGTATACAAAATGTTGTCAATCAGAAAATTCAGCATTGAGAATATCACTTTCACTGCATTTATAAGAACAAGCAGTGTGCTCTCTTACAAAGTAAGACATCTTTTGACCTAAAATTAAATATTCATATCTTAGCAATTGACTTAAGTATACATGAATAATCTGCAAAATATTACTGATATTCCGATGTACGACTGTTAGACAGTGTAAGGTTTAGATTAGGTCGATTGTCGGGTTCTATGAATATTTTTAATATTTTGTATTTTGAGGCCTCTCGTTCATTGCTGAAGGCCGTAATGGGACCTGTAGAAGTTTAGATTTGACTGTCATTTGGTGCATGTCTGTTTAATGGACAATCATGTCACATCAACTATTTTTACATTACACATAAATATGATAAATGTACGAAAGTTATTTCAACTTCCATCTCTTCGGTCATATCCTAACTTTTTGTACTTTTATTATTAAATTTAATATATAAGAAGTCACTCAAAGACTATACTTTAAATGTAAGGAGTTTTTTTATAAATATATTGGTACATATGTAATAGGTAACAACTGCCTAGATGAAAAGATCGGATTGGTGAAATATGACCTAAATTACATACATCATTGGCTCTAAGCACGTTAAAAAATTTGACTCAGCGTGTCGGTTTAGTATAAAGCTGTGTTCATTCATCATCATTCATCATTAATATGCTCTCGTCCATGATATATTTGCCACTTAAAGTAGAGTACAGTTCAGCCAATCAATCATTTACTCAAAAAGAAAACATTATGTATGGCCGTATTCCTTATGAATCTCTAGCTAGAGCTATGAAATGGCATCATCACAATTTTTTCATGTATCCAAATGCTTTGGTGATTTTTTTGTATCTTGGTTTAATTTTCTTCACTCAGCAAATCAAATGGGACCTTAAAAAGACAAATTATCTGTCATATGATACATCTATTGGGAGTGTATAATTACTTAATAACATAATTGGGACAGACGAGAAAGAACAACCAAAACAAAGATTTTGGTGTGTAATGGGTGTCATAATTGGGAATTAATTTTAATAAGAAATTTTCTTTCACCTACTTCAATTTGACCTGTTTACAGTTTTATATATCATGTACATAATAACCATTATGATAAATAAAAGGCTACAGCAAAATAACTTTTTTACACTATCTTCGACATTTTTGAAAATGTTTGATACAGATAAAGAGGTGGATGGTTATTTGAATATCTTCTATATTTATATATGTTTCTTGTAAATAATGTCTATTAAAATATGTGCTCTTAACTGCAGAATACGTTAGGCGAAAAGATTTTTTCTTCCGATGTAGTGAAAATTGTTATATTTCAATTTTAATCGATACCCAATGAAAGAAAGAAAATAAAAATAAGTGGAGACAGGAACGTGGGTTTACAAGTTTTTTTCAGCTCACACACACACAACACAGTAGAGGTATTGAAATCTTATTTAAAACGTATTTTAAATGTACCGTGCATGAAGAAATATCTGGAAAAGCAGGGAATTAACTAGTTTTGGAATCTCCATACGAAAGTGTTGAAAAATACAAAATTACTCATGTTAAATAAATATGGAAAATTAAGGTATTCTATATGTACATTTCTAGGTGTAATCTCTCATCAGACGCTTTAGTACCGAAACATAAGAAGTCAAATATTCAAATATAGCAGAAAAGCACTCAAATCAAAACAAATCGAAATGGGAAGCCAAATCCGACGGCAGGGACAACTACACTTGTAGCTCTATACGGCCCAAATGAAGATTCTCCAAATTTATTTTCACGCAATATTAAAGATACCATATTTAGCTAAAAAACTCCTCAATTATCATGGTTGGAGACTGGAATTTTGTGCAGAACTATGAAGTAGACATATTTTACTATAGATAAAAAGAGAAAGATGTTAAAGCTCAAATAAATGAAAAAGTCACAAGATCTTGTTGAAATCTGGAAAGCACTTCAACCCTAATGAGCGTAGATTCACATGGAGAGGCGCAGACTTAAATCAAGGTCGTTAAGACTATTTCTTGATCTCTTGACTTCGAATCACTTATTACAAGTACTGATATTGAACTAAGCTCCCGTTCGGACCACTCCCCAGTAAGTCTTGTCTTACAAGGCCTCACTGTGACTTTGAGATGAAGAACAGCAATCAAAGCGCTGTTCCTTTGCTTGGAATCTTCTTGTGTATATGAGTTTTTTGTGTCATGAATATTTACTACACATCCCCCTTTTTCGATAGTATATATTAAAGGTAAAGGAACATGGAAATTAAATAATAGTCTTCTCCATGGCAAAAAAAAAAAAAATTCGAAGATACCAAAGGGGCAAACAGAAATCGTATAGTCGGAAGACAGACAAGACCATGACCAACAATTAAAAGGAAAGAAAATCATAGAACACACATCTTGAATCAAAAAAGTGTATTGTAGAAATAGTAAATGAATACAGTCTTCTAATACTGATTTTTTCAGTACACCGTCATACATTTTGAGAATTATAAAAATGTAAAATAAGAGATGTATTCTTTTTTTAATTGAATTACTTAGAGAAAGAATGACAAGAGCAAAGGCAATCTGAGGGGGGAAATGCAAAAAAATAGTTGTGTAATTTTGAAAAACGTTATTATAATTAAAAAAAATCCAAAAATTATAACTGAAAAAGGGGAAGAAATAACAGATCAGTATTTTTGAACAGCAGAGACAGTATTATGCAAACTTATATAAAACAGCAAATCCAGTTTTCAACCATGATCATGAACTGTTATTTTTTGACAAAAATAATTCATATCTTATTTTTTGACAGAAAAAGACAGGTTAACTTGTGACGCAGATTTGAATGAAAGTTAATGCTCAAATGCTGGGAAAATGAAAAAAAGGCAAATTCCATGGACTAGATGGTTATACAACCGAATTCTACATTTTTGTTTTGGAATAATCTGAAAACCTTTGTATTAAAGACATATAATTATGTTTTTTTAAGGTCTTTCAAATATCACAAACCAAGGAATGTTAACTTGCATTCCAAAAGATGAAAAATCTTTATTTTATTACCCTCTGAAATGTTGACTAACAGATTGCATCTTCAGCCTTCTCAAATCGAATAAAACCTATTTAGAAAAATAATCAGTGAAACCCAGATATGTTTTTCGCAGTGACGATACATTGTGGAGTGGACATGATTAATCCTTGATTTAATAATAAAAAAAACAGAGAAAGAAGTCACCCCATCTATACTTTTGTTGTATCTTGTGTTAAGTTTTTATTATATTTGTTATTGATTTTCAGTGTCGATCTCAAGTGTTAAATCAATTTCAACCGATTTTTATGGTATGCTTTTATTGTTGTTTTGTCACACCACTGTCCCAGGTTTTGGGGAGGGGTTGAGCGCTCACCAACCGGTTTAAACCAGCCGCATACTAATGTGACTGTTCCAAGCCAAGAACCTGTAGTCCAATGATTGTCGTTGTTTATTATATTGTTATACGTTCACCATTTTAAAATTAGATTTTGACGATTACCGTGTTTAATGTATAGTTTTATATTTTGTATTTCGGGGTCTTTTACAGCTTCCGTTATGGTATGGATTCTGGTTTATTTTTGAAGGCCGTAATGGGACCTGAAGAAGTTATTACTCTTCTATCGTTTTGTGGGTGGCTGTCTCATGGACAATCATGCCACATCTCCTATTTTTTCATATCCCATCTCTTTTATTTTTACTGGTCTTTGAAAAAGCATTCGACAACCTGAATGATCCTTTATTGGTAAGACTTTGACTTTTTTGGTTTTGCTACAGAGTTTTATAAATGGGTGAACACATGATTCAAACGCACAAAGTTGTGTAATAAACAATGGACAAAGTTCAAAATGTTCAAAATTCACAAGGGGAAGGGTTTCGTCAGGGGGATCCCCTATCACCTTGCTTTTTATTATGACACTAGAATTAATGATTGTTTTGTTTAAAAATAACCCTCACTGCAATGGATCAGCAATGGTAAATTTAAACAACTCAGTATAAATTTTGATTGCTCTGAAGAAGACAAACTTTATCAAACTTTTAAACAAAATATAGACAAGATTAAAAATGTGTTTAATTCATTGATATATATATATATATAAATTTTACATTCATAGGCAAGTTTACTGTCATAAAGTCATTAGTCACAAATTCTAACGCAGTCATTTACTGTTCTGTCAAACCTACCAACAGATATAATTTAAGAAATAGAAAATATTTGTACTTTCCTATGGTATGGGAAGCCAGACTAAGTATAAAGGAAATTATGATGCTAACAATACTCACCCTGAAGCATTCTGTATAAGTGTTAAAAGCCCATGGTTTAACAAAATACAAGACCCTTCATATATTTCACCATAAAAAACACATATAATAATTTATTAATATTTAGTTATTATTTAATATAATCATATGACTCCAATTCTTTATTCGGTTTAAATATATTTTAATATTTTAGCACCAGTATAAATGAAGAGATACGTGTACAGTTGATAGCCACAAATGTAGTTATGGCTAACATTTTAATGATAATTGCAGGTGCAATACAAACAGGTGTCGACAGGAAGCTCAGTAAATATTTATATAACGAGGTCATAAAACCTAGGTGTCATTCTGACCAAGATATGATAATGACGTAAACATGTATCATATGGTATTCTGCTTGATATATAATAGGAAACATCTCACGATAACAAAAGGTTTGATTATACTGCGCCTTTGAACCGTGGGCTGAAGTAAGAAATCATTTGATATACGGAGTGTTTATTTCTCAATTGATACGCTACTCCAGAGCTTATGCTTCCTATCTACTGCTTTCTATTGATAGAGGGTTGCAGCTGACTAGAAAGCTACTGGACCAAGGGTTTCTCAGGGAAAGATTACAGTCATCACTCCGGAAGTTTTTCGGTCGCCATCATGATTTGGTTGACCGGTACG
>JAULBM010287517.1:0-13311 GCA_032357055.1 Geukensia granosissima | reverse complement strand
GTTAAAATTCTGCTGTCAATTTGTGGGTTGCTGTCTCATGGAAAATCATGCCACATCTCCTATTTTTATATATTATCAACAAGTACGCACGGAAGCTTTAATATATATTCCATTCTTTAAAGGAACCTATATGGATTAAACAGATCGGGAAGTGATTCACTAGTTTGGCAAGGGACCAAACAAGGGAAATTTCCATCATACAAAAATTGAACGTTAAAGGTGCTACATATATTAGTGAAAACTGGTCTTTGCTTTAGCTATGTGAAGTTTTCCCTGAAAAATGTACAATAACTCTATCTGTTGGTGCTTTTTCATGTATAAAGAAATACGTTAGGAAGAACCTAATGAAAAAACCACATAGGTTATATTCATTTGAAATACAGTGATATTTTGAGAAAATTCCTTACAAAGTTTCTCTGCTTTTTATTTTAAAACCGCAGGCTAAACATTTTTATTGGATTTTAACATTAAACAGGTAGTGGGTCAGTTATATCACCGATTGGAAAAAAGAGCTGGCGACCTATAGAAGATACATTTTCACAAAAGGGTAAATGGATAACTTGCAAACACTTTATGTTTCTGTATTTCCGTCTTGTGATTTTTTTAATTTGTCTTGTCATTTCGGGGCTGTGATATAAAAATAGGAGATATGGCATGATTGTCCATGAGACAGCCACCCACCAAATGACAGTAGACTTTAACGTCAACAGGTCCCATTAAGGCTTTCATCAATGAAATGAGTCCATACCATAACGGAAGCTGTATAAGGCCTCGAAATACAAAATGTGAAACTATACATTAAAAACGACAATCAACCTAATCTAATGCAAAAATGGTGAACACGACGGGTGCCACCAGTGCAACAAGAGTCGATTACCCTTCCGGAGCACCCGAAATCAACCTGGATTCGTGTTACTCCAGCTTTAGTTTTTCAGTGTAGTGTCGTGTGTTCTATGTTTGTCTTTCGTTTTTTTTATTTGTTGGCCTTCGTCTGTCTTCCGTCTAACTATTTTTGTCTGCCTCTTTGGTATCTTCGAATTCCTTCTCATATAACAATAAATAACTAATTAAACAACGACAACCACTGGAGTACAGGTTCTTGGCTTGGGACAAGCTCATTAGTATGTGGCGTGGTGCTAAAATAGGTTGGTGAGCGCTCAACCTTCCCCCTAACCTGGTACAGTGGTGTGACTAAACAACAATAAAAACACACTATAAAATCGGTTCGAATGTGAGTTTGTGGTATACCTCCTCGGGACCGTAAGTCAGAATAAGTGGTATTTCTTTTTAAAATAGGTTCACTGACCGAGAACGTTACAGACTTTATAGAAGGCCTCATGAAGATCTCTATATTCAACACTGCCCTCCATTTTTAAGAAGATCATATCTTTCCTGTTCATACCAAGACAGTTTCATTTGTACACAGGTCACACTGTATATCTTGTTGAAATAGGCACAGTCTCTATTTATAAATATTAAACAAATTAATAATGTGGATGTTGACAATTACAGATCTATTTAATTTCGGTCGTCACATATGAATTTATTGCTGATTGAAGCAGAATTTTTTGGAGATGTTTGCAAGGCTAACATGAAATGACACCATTATCAAGAATTTAATTTTAAATTTGTTTTTAACAATATTAGGAGCGCGGGAATAATCAGTACACATATATTTTACTGGAATTCGTAACAATGTATTCATAAATTTTCCTTTATTCCTGTCAGGACAATTTAGGTGTAACTTGTGTCGTCTTCAATGAAAATTATGATTGATGAAACACATTCAAGCATAAGCGAAACATCTACTTATACTAAGATTATCGACAGAAAACAAATAAAACCGCACCTCAAATTAATATACAATCACATTCATTAAGTAATTTATCTAACATACAAAGCTTTTAATAAATACCTGGAATACATTCATTTTCATTTTTTTTTTTTTTTTTTTTTGTTTGGGTTTAACGCCACTTTCAACAATATTTCACCCATATCGCGGCAGTCAGTTTTACTGGTGGAGGAAGCCGGAGTACCCAGAGAGAACCACCGCCTTGGGCAGGTAAATGACAAACCTTATCACGTGCGATGCGAGTTTAACTCAACCCGTTTTTGTATGGAACAAAGTCAGGCGAGAACTCACGCCGTATAGGTGATAGACTACAGTGATCTGTACAGGTACGTTTAAATCAACTACCTAGACCACTCGGCCACTCAGGCCCATCATTTTCAAGTAAACAAACTTAAATTTGAAACAAGTAATCCAGGCAAGGACCACAACGCATATAGCACCTAGTCATCGCAGAATTAAAGCATGTCAAGCTTAATTTTGAAAGGTCTAGTTATGGGATGCATTTTGACCAGGCTCCGTACGACGTGGTCAAAACCTATTTAACCCAGTTTAATTGTTAAATCAGTCATTTATTGTTTTTTTGCATTAGATTAGATCTTTTGTCGTGTTTTATGTATTGTTTCAAATTTTCCACTTCGGGGCCTTTTTACAGCTTCCGTTATGGTATGGACTCAGGTTCATTGTTGAAGGTCGTAATGGGACCTTTAGAAGTTTACTAGTTTAATTCTACTGTCATGTGTGTGTGTGTGTGAATGTGTGTGTGGTTAAAATAACGTCTGCTAACACCTGTACATTTATCAATTCCATTTGTAGGGAAGCGTTTGTCTTCTTTTTTCAAAATAGATCATTTCCAAAACTTCAAACAGAGAGAATTCTTTCATATTTTGCCGAAATGGAGTCTGAATTAAAGCATTTTAAAAAGATGTATATGTCATCGTTCTTGTTTTTGATTTTCTGTTGGTACAAAACCTGCTTATTTTACAAAGCTTATACAGAGGAAATACAATTCAGTAGAAAAAAAATTAAAATAAAAATTGTAGCAATAGCTTTTGTAATAGTTCAAAAGAAAATACAACAGATTTTGCAGGCTAGACTACGGCGTAATTGTTACTTAGTTGTAATTTTTCTGACTTGTGTTAAGCAGATGATAAACAAATCTTGCTGTATTATTTGTCGGCTCAACTCGTCAAATGTCTTTGAATATAATTATCAATCATAATAACTTTCCGGCCCATTTCTTTAACTATATTTAAGCTGATACCTCACACCAATAATGATGAATTAATGATGGACATTAAATAACATTAAATTGTTTAATTTTATTGTTTGGCAAGAAGCCCCTCTACAGAAACGAGATTAAAAACGTATACATATCTATAATTGCAATGCCATGTGCGTTTCGTGTACCCCAAACTTAACACTGGCGGCCAGCCAAAATTTCAATCATTTCCTTCGAGACCCTACTTTTTCCTGTAACACAGCAATGGTTTTCAGAGTTGTGTCCAGATTCTTTATGCGGAAACTCAAATGCTCTCACAGTTTTCCATGTAATTGCTTCTAATAATAATTATTGTCGATGCAACTTTCATAATTCGATGCTTTTTGTATGATTTTGACAGTGTGTCTTCATTTGGTTATTTTATAAACTGTGTTATTTTTGCTTTGGCCACGAATAGGGTCTTAGGGGTGGATTTGGATCCAACAAAATACTAGCATGAATGTTGCATGTGGGAGGGCAGTAATTTGTAATGTTGTGTATAGGGTATGTATATAATCACTTTTTGTAACTTTGAAGGTGTTACTTTAATTATATATTAGTATAAGGGGATGTTTGGGTTCATTTGGGGAATTTCTTTTCAGCTTTTCTTGTGTTGATCTACAGCGCCTTTTGGAAAGCCAAAAAAAGACATTAGGGTATTTTATTTCAAAATACTGTTATATTTTAAAATATTTTTAATTTAATTTAATAGAATTTTGTCGATTTTGATAAAGATCGCAAAAAGGTCGGAACCAAACTTTGCACAATTAAAGATCTATCAAGTACAAAATTTGTAGTTAAAATTTCTTGATGATATTTTTCTGCAGCCATGTCTATTTTGAACGAAACATATCCAATTTTTTTTTTATTTTACAGAAAAAGTTACATTCTTGTTGAAATAGTCAAATGTGCCTTGCTGTCTTGCCGCAATGATGATAATTTATGTACGTTTAAAATATGAATTACTAAAAGACGGTTATTAAATAACGTTTTCACAACAATTTTTGATGTGGCATAAAATCTTAAATTTGGACCAAATAACGGGTGTACTGTACCTACTGCTTTTAACTTGAATTTAAACATATTTTCAGTCCCACTTCAACAATATCGAATTAACTTCTACAAAATCGAATTATAATTATAAAGTATGCACCTTGTCGCATTCTGTAATAACAAATATTTTTATGTAAAACCCAACGAATCGCAACTCCAGCATTAAGAAATCAAATTTGAGCTTAACTCTAAATCCTTAATTGAATTCTGTAGGCTTGATCTTATTATAATTTAAGCTTAATGAGAAACCTTTGCAAAAATTAGATAAGTGATTTTACTGTGTTATTTATTTATGGGTTTTTCCCATGATATAGCGCTTTCTTTTTTAAATAAATTCAAAAACTTTAATTGATGGACAATCGGTAGGCAAGATAAAAAACATAGAAAACATGCAATTGTACAAATACATGTACATTCCGTAAAAGTCTTATATAATAGTACAAACACTTTACTTATGTTAGTAATTAATTTTTTTATATCTCTCTATAAAAAGATATACATTTTTTTTAAAGAAATGGAAGCAATCTTATAACACGACGAACGTACAATAATTCATTTTGTGTTGATTTATTTTAATTTTCAGTTTTGCCAAGTAGACTTATTGAAAGCAATTATAACTTAATATATCATTGTGGCTGTCTGGATATCAATAACTGTTTTGTGTTATGAACAATATTAATACGTCTAAGAACGAAGTTAATTAAAACTGTGATGTAAACCGACATTTCATTAACAGTTTTCATTTTATTCATAAGACATGTAACGGCCGACAGTGTTAAGAAATTTTCTATGCTCAGTACAAAACATCTTGCAAAACAATCGAGTAATGTTTAAGTCGACAACCTGGGTGTCTCGAGGGAGAATAAATCTTACATTTGTACGTTAAAAAAAAGGCACCTTGAGGTAAAGTGTATAGGCTGATGTACATAGCCACAATACGTATGGAGTCCTGATGATTATAGCGCTTAAAAACTTAACTTACTTCGGACCAGAAATTATAATCGCACGTCTTAAAATCATGCATGCTGTTTTAAAGGAAAGTTATACAGATTTCAAATGGTTTGGCGAATTTACAAAAGCTTTGATAAAAAACGTCAATCTTATAAACTGAAAAAACGACAAATTTACTTCATTTACTTCATTAACATTAATAACAGGAATCTTGTAATATGTGATTTGATGAACGGTCTATATTGCCACTCAAGCGTTTCTCTCCGCGAAAGATGGTAAAAAGCTATTTATGTTCCTTTCCGATAAACTGCAAAACCAATCTTACATGCAAGTTCTGGAAATAATCGGCCTGTAAATTTGCGTACCTTAAACTTAATGTCGGAGCAGTAATATTGTGATAATACTAAATTATGTCATTTTCTGGAATGACAACTATCTTGGGCATTCCGAGAGTGATATAAAAAGAAGTTCAATTAAGAACGTCGGAAATCTTAGAACTGTCATTACAATATAATTGAGAAATTATCTAAGATGCCTTAAGCCTCTTCCAATCACACTTCAGCCATTTGGATTTAAATCACAGTAATGTGGTTTGCGAAAAGTCTTGTATAAAATCGAATTCTTAAGAAATTATAAAAACGTGCTAATAAAATCGGAATCATTTTAACTGAAGTTATCAGAAAAGGATATCACCAACTTGATTCTCCGTTAATCTGATTAAATAAATTTAGAACTAAAATATTCTTATCTATTGAATTGGTCGAATTATAAAAATGTTTATCTCCCTGTAGCATAGGCTGTATAATTGTATATATTTGACTTTTTTAAATTCTGAACAGATATCATGTTTCCAGGGAATTGTCGCACACTGGTTATTTCACAAATATCTCTCCAAAGCATTATGTTAATGCTAAATTATAAATGTTATTTTCTCAAGTAGCTTATCTTTGGCATAATAAGAACATGCTAAGGGCTCATGGGATGGGCTCGAATGATGGGTTCAACGCTTGTTCCTCGAACATTAACAGCTCAATATTGTCTTCATTGGAATCGCCTTACTCAAGCATCCTGCAGCCATGTAGTATTAAATTTTTGTTCAGTGTATGTCAAAAACGTAAGAGGTATATCATATCTTATTTCGTCAGCGTGAACGGGAATGGCGAAACCATTCTTCTGGAAGATTTTCTGAGAAGATGATAAAGACATCTTCGTTTAGGCTAATATACCCGAAGACGGTAATTCCAGAAAACGCTTTACATGCAGTCGCAATTGTTATAAACATAGGTGTGATGTGAATTGTATCTTTCTGATATATATTCTATATTATTACGCGTGCGCGGATAACCAACCATATTGAATTCATGTAAAAATCAGGCAAAATTGATTACTGCAAATCGATAATATTTGCACATATTTTGTTTTGTTATTTAATAATAACAAGTACAGTAGCAACATGTATATGAAATTCAAATTTCTTAACCAAAGTTTTTGTAACATAGTTTTTCTTGTTTGATGCAATTTCGCCCCTTTTTAACATTTTAGTGCATCCTTTGTAATTTTTAAATCTCAAATGTGAAACATTTTGTTCATCCAAAAAACCATACTACGATATCGATTACTATGTTGGGATTAAACTTATATATGGGACTACTTTGTTCCCATCATTTACATGTGCTCAGGCCTTTTTCATCATTTGATTGCTTCTGCTCATAAGAACCAATGTCTCTTTTGTGTTAATTTTCAAGAAATTTTTAGGCGAAATAAGGTGTTTCTAGGTAAAATGTAAACAATTGGTCCTCATTGAACATTTCTATTTTATTTAGTTTAAGAAAGGGAATGATTTGGATCCATGAAAACTAGTTTACCACAGCATATGATGTCAGGAACCACGCTGACCTCTGATTATCTTATTTTGTGTTAATCATAATCTTTATACATACGTTTGTAGAATATTGGGGCTGTTTATATATTACTTCAAATAGTGTGGCTCTATTTCTTAAAGTTATATAATATACCATATTTATTTATTAAAGAAATCTCGTTTTAAATAGGTGAGATATAGTTTCTAGGACACAAACTGTATCGTTATTAGGTTTTCAAAAAATAGGAATATTTTTAGCATGTTTATGTAATACTGTTATTGAAGGGTACACGTAAAACAACAATGTATATTCAGTTAGAAAATATAAGACGCAATTTACATATAAAGACAGCAATGCATCTTTTAACTTATCAGCAGGAGAAACAGACTACAATAACCAAAAAAAAAAGATGGAATTTACAAATGTAAAGGTCTCCACAAGACATTAGAGCTGTAGGATTCCAGTCTAGTGTCACGCAAGATGGGAGGGTGCATACTCTTACCGGTGCACCCGATCCTACTCTTTTTTTGCAAATGAGTTTGTGGGGTACAAGCCTTCGTTCTTTTTTGTTTTCATTTTATCTTTTGTTTCGAGTTGGGCTATGCACTTTTGATCTCTTGTATTGGTAATCCACACTGGACTTCAACAAAGGTGGAACACCACTCCTTTTGAAAAGCTCTAAATCCCACCAGATAAGTAAAATGTTTATGCGTAAAATAATACTGTTCTTTACTGACTATCATAAAAATGTACACGTAACAAAACATGTTGTACTAGGGCAAACTGATGACCACAATTGTGTTTTATATTGATTTGAAATATTATTTCATCTTTATGCAAAAAATATTTGAAACTTTAATCTTAAATCGAGTACTTTTCAATGGTAAGTATGTAAATTAATTGATTATATTCTGTTATTGTTCATTATAATAGATAATGCATAGTTTATGTTTTAAATCAATTTAGTAATGTTGAGAAAATAAGTGCTAAAACGCACCACGTTGCACCAAAAAAAAAAAAAACAAAAAAAAAAAAAAAAACAAAAAAAAACAAAAAATAGCTCATTCTTTACAATCTTTAAACAAACTAGATAAAAAAACGAGACTGGTTTTTGAGGGATGATAAGATAATAATAAACTTAATATGTTTTAGCACAACATGTAATGTTCATACGACAATTACAAATAATGTGGATTCTGTACAGAAACGTTTATGTTAACCTGAAGAAAAATATAGTATATTATATGATATATTTAGCACACTTACCTTCTGACGAAATCAGGAACGTCACAAGAAGATGAACTGTCCATAGAGACCTCTGAACTAAGAGGTAGTATAATTCCATACTCAAACAATTTAAAATTTCGGAATCTAGTTGTTTATCTAGATTATAAAGTAAAACAATTTAAAGATGTTTCCTCAAACGTAGTTGTTTGGAAGCAGGATGATTTTTCCAATACATATTCGGCGACGTTTTGCAGATTCTCAAAGTATATTTGTAACAAATATTTTCCGAGCAATACCACTTGTTAAATATTAATTGAGTTACTTCCAAAGATATATCATAGAACATTGCATCAATATTCAGTCATATAACACGGAATTATTTGTACATTTGACACCAGACTTCTCACTTCTGTGACTGTCATTACCAAAACTTCTCATGTAATATGGATGAAATACAGATATGTACTCCGATGACAGAGCACTATTTATTGAATTGTAACCTCTCGTGATTCAATGTGATAGTAACGGTTGCTTCATCAGTTCCTCTGCTGCAAAAAACATTATACTATTATCATTAATATTTAATATAATTTGTTTGGTAGGTTAAAATATATACAATAAAATATTCCTGTAAATTAAAATACACCATTGATTATTTGGGACTATCGTTTGTCCTATCTACGAATCACCTCGACCATAGAACATCAAACTTAATCAAGGATTGGAACTGTCACGATTTCACATGATAGCAGTTATCATTGTTTGTTTTATAAATGTTTTACAACTAAAAATTAATAAATAAAAACCACCAATTGATTATTGAGGTTGGTACTTCAGGTTTTTACTAGTGACACGACAAATGAATTCGATCGTCAGTATGTTTATGTTAAATTTCAATTGAAGAATGTAATTACTTTTCAATGCTTCTCAATGCATTTGTCTCAAAAAAGATTTTAATGTAAGAGCGGTTTTAATATATATTGGTTAATTTCATTATAATGCAATGTCAGTCATTCAAAATCGTAGTTACCATCAGTCAATATGGTAAGAAATGTTCAAATTTCTTAAAAGCCCTTGCAATAGAATAAAAATTTTAAAAAAAACTTTCGAGGCTGCTAAAAAGAAGAAAGTTAATGATTTTGTTTTCTTTAATTCATATTTTGTTTTTCAAAAGCCATTTTTATTATTTATAAACAGATGCAATTTTAAATAATTCGAAGATAACAAATAAGGAAAAAAACATCTGAACTTTAATGTGAAGCACATTTTTGCAAGTGACTTTATGAATCTTTCAAAATAAATGGAGAAATGTTCATTATCATACTTAATGTGTCCTTTTCTGTCGAACCTTTTCAGATTATAGCATTTTTAATGACATATTCAACAATCTTGACAAGCTTGTAAAGAGTTGGCTACTCAAAATTAAGAGTAAGACACATCAGATATATTTTTGTGCTTGTCGTTAAGAACGAAGCTCGACAAGATTTTATCGATATCTGCTTGAATTTCATATCAAGGGGTATTCATAGAGGTTTAAAGAAAGCTTAACCATAAACCTTGTTGTGAACTTTAATTAAATGAAAACTGTAATGGTTAAATTACAGAAAAATACCTAAATATTATCAGATATAACAGTTAATATAAGACGATATAAAACGCCACAAGTACTGTATAACGTCTACGAGTCTTGACTTGTGTTTCGAGATTCCACAGTCAAGTTAATTCAAAGCTGGAAGAATTGGTAACTCCATTTTAGGATTTTAAGGTTTTTATTTCATCTCTCGCGATATTGTTGACTTCTTTCACAATAAACTTTACGTTTATGTCTGGCAACATTCCAGCCGCAACTGCTTACGGAGTGTATATTTATCGGTTGTTACGATACTCCGATCCAGGACTTGTGGTTCCTATCAGGATAGAGGGTTGCAGCTGACAAGAAAGCTAATGAGCCAAGGGTTTCTAAGGGAAAAGTAAGAGTCATAACTCCTGAAGTTTTCCGGTCGTCATCATGATTTGGTTGACTGATACGAAATATCCATTTCACAAATGAAAATAGATATCTGCCCGCTGTCGTGAATACAAATCCGTACCCATACCGGTTGTGACTTACATGTTTTTTTTCTATACACCGACTTTGGCTACTGAGTAAAAAAAAAAAACGGGTGCTACTAGTGGAACAGGAACTCTTACCTTTCAGGAACACCTTAGTTCACAACAGGTTTTTATTTTATTGGGGTTCGTGTTATTCATGCCTTAGTTCTCCATATTGTCATGCGTGTGCAAAGAAAAATGACAACTACTTAATACTAAATCCGTCAGATCTAACAACGATCATCAAACAATTTCCGTATGGGACAGAAAGTTCGACTTTGTCGGCTATTTTGGTTATCGGACAAAAGAAAAGTCAAACTTAGTTTGGTGTAACCTGGTTAAGCGGCAATTGGAATGAACAGCAGACTACAAACTTAGTTCGGTTTATTAACTCTTACTTTTCAGTGCCATTTGGTCTTTGATATGCATCTGCAGAATTATTGTAAGAAATAATTTGAAAGAGATTAAAAACAACAATGATAAATCTTATGTAGTTTATCTAATTAGATATTTTAGTTTCAGCATAGTAATTTGACACGCCAATATATTTTGTCAACGTTTATTATAGTAAATTATATTCATATAGTGTGATTTACGTAGTTTTCACATGTACCTGGCCTCGGAATCAACTAAGTGACGATAATATCATCGATTACTGTAACTGGTAATTATTACGATCTAAGGACGTCTGCTTTGGTTGCCAAATTTGAGTTTGTGTTTTGATCTCAACACTAAGACTCATCGAAATATTTTTGAGGTGACACCTATAAGCCGTTCAAAAAGGGATTTCAAGATATCAAAGGAGCAGACAGAAATCATCAGAAGACACAAGACCATGGCCAACAAAACGAAACGGAAAGAAATATAAACATAATACACAGAATATTACACTGAAAACAAAAGCTGGAGTAACACGAACCCCAAAAAAACTATGATGAGTTTAGGTGCTCCAGAAGGGTGAGCAACTCCTGCTCCACTAGTGGCAACCGTCCCGTTACTGAGTAGACGAAGCCGATGTTTAGTCACAGTCAATGTTTAACACAACGCCTTAGGAACGTAGTCACGACAGTGGGAATATATTAATTCATTTTCTTTTGTAAAATGGGCATTTAGTACAGGTCAACCTTATCATGATGGCGACCGACAACATTCGAGCCATATTCAGGACGGGAATAAGTTAAAAAAAAAAAACAATGTATCAATATGTAGACTGTTGAATGGGGACCTGTAAGGGGGGAATTTTAGATTGCCACTGGAAAAATAACGGGTTGGAAAGGGCCAGAAAATTTAGCCTTGTAACTGGCCGCCTACTTACCACTCAAAATGAGCTGTTACAAGGTTATATTGACCGTTACTTTAGGTAGTCAGGAAAGCTACACATGAATCAAACAGAGATAAAAATTAAAGCAAACTGCATGTTATGATATGAAAATGAAAATATATTCGGTAAATGTCAGAGAGACCGCATCACATCTACGAGGAAAATAGATGGACTTTATCATTAAAGTCGATTATCTTAAAGTCGTGTGTAGAATACTCATTCGAAAGATCAAAAGCGCATTGTACAAATTAAGAGACATGGCAAACGGAAACAAAAAAAACCCAAAGCTTGGACTCCATGAATTCAAAACATGAGCTTTCACCTCTTTTCATACCAAAACTTGCTGATTGCGTGGCATATTGGAATAACCTTGTCTGTCCGTCCATCCAAAATATTCATCACGGCATTTCATTCGCGACTCTCAATAATTATAGGAAAAGGATTGATGGAAAGTTGATATGTATATATATTTATAGATAGTGCATATGTTGTATGTAATATGGTTGCTGTCTGATTTGAACTCCCAGTTTCACAGATCTTTGCCATTTTCCCTATAGGGAAAGATATAGTAAATTTTCGTCATAAAAGTCTCAGCTCTCACAGTACTGATTGCTTCAAAAATTGGAATGTATATAAACGAATGACATGTTGTAAATGATTTAGAGACTGATTGATGTTTCATAGGACTGCACTGTTTTCACATAAGGAAATGAAAGAAAAGGAATGCTTGGCTCACACTGCAACGATTGATTTTAAAATTGCAATGATGCTTTAAACAGTTGTAAAAACACTTTTCGTTGGCTGATATCTATTTTTTGGTACTCAATTTGAAGCGAGGGGATTTTACTTAGAATGACTCCGAATGCAACTCTAATGTTGTATCATTTTGACATTTCTCTACCTGTCTAGCAGACTTTAGTGGTAAAATTTTAATGAGTTTTAGTAATAAAACGCACATTTCGATACAAAAAACCTTACTATTTGTTCTGAAGGAAAGGCAGTCACTGTAAGATTAAGTAATACTTGTTCTTAATCGATACATTTAATGATTGCCATCGCATAATACTAAGTATTAAGTGTCAAATCACGTACGCAAAACTTGGTTAGAACGAGGGTAAAGTAATTTAATAAATCAAAACTGCATCTGGGTCTTGATCGAAGATTTGTTTATCGAAAATTGAACCTACTGCCACTTGTGATGGACAACGGTTTGTAAATATATGTTTCTTATGAATTCTGTTTGCCTGACATAGATAGAAACGCAGAGAAATAAAGGAAATAAATAATATAATTAACAGATCGATACGTCTGAAACTTTCCGAGTGTTTTACGCAACGATATACAATAATGACCGTTTTAAGACCTAATAGAGTTTTCTATTACAAAACAAACACATTTAAGAAGGTTAAGTGATGCGTTCTTGCAACTGTGCTTTTCTTGTTTTTACACCAGCTTAGCGGTAAAAACATGTACAACATTATCGTAATTTTAGGATTTCTTAAATATCGGCTACTTATACGTCAAAATTAAATCACAAACTATTAGAAAACTTTTGTCTTGACGGAAACCCCCTCGTGGGCGGCTGGGGTATATGACTCCTGCTAAAGGGGCGTCCGTTAGTTCGAGCGGGATGTATAAATTCTCGAACTCCCCTTCTCGAAGGTTGTGCCGGGGAAAGAATAGGCACCAGGTATCT
>JAULBM010287506.1:0-16055 GCA_032357055.1 Geukensia granosissima | reverse complement strand
GTTTTATTTAAATCCTGCAATGCGTTTAGGAGGAGTAGCGGACAATGTATTTCGGACAGACAGACAGACAGACAGACGGACAGACAGACAGGGTGAAACCTATATACCCCCCCCCAAACTTCGTTTGCGGGGGGTATAATGAGATAAAAATTAGTTCACATCAGGAACAAGATGAATAAAATTTCAGAACTGCTAAAATTCAGAATCTGCATTCAAGGTTCAACTGGATGTCTATTCCAAATAGTTTGCATAAGGCTAAAGCATTTCCACCTCAAATCATCGAGGAATTCTTTGCTATTTTGTTTTCTTTTGCTGTTGGTAATTTTTAACAAATCTCAGACAATTGTATAATGAAAGCTTGACAGCTCTGAGTTTGAAACAAGCAGACTGTTCCACAAAAACTGATGTTCTTTAGAATTAGATGAAATGAAGAATATGTGGAACAAAATATATGTATAAAACAATTGTATGTAGAACAAGACATTAATGAAAGAACCACAGAGGCATGAAAGCATGAGTATAATGTGATGACATGTAAACAGTGAGTGATAAACAATGCATTCTGCTGGAGATTCAAGAGACATTGAAGCAGTAATAGATGTGAAAAGATGCACAATACACCTTAAGTCAGGAAAATGCTTAAGATTGTTTTATTGATTGATTGAATGATGCTTAATATCTAGTAGCAAATATTTCATGCCTATTCAGTACAAGAGCATATGAGTGATGATGAGCTTGCTAACCATAACAACACTGAGACCGCTTGGCATAAAATGAAATAATGAATGAACTGATAGCTTGATGTCAAGTGTTAAAAAGTCCCCAAACCCCCTATAATCCCAAACAATTTTATTCTACCTATTCCTTGCACATTATTGAACTGAACAGTAAAAGCCAACCAAATAACAACCAGAGCCTTCCAGGAGCCTGTAATCACTCACCTGGTTCTTACATGCATAAATGAGACCAGTAGATATGAAGCTTATTTTATGTTTCATAACCTACCTTCTCCTAGCTAGCAGTCATAGTTGAAATCTGCAGATATCAGACATTTAAAAGAAGGGACTGTCAAATTATCAATCCACCAGAATTAGGTCCATATGGTTGAGTTGTTAAGAGGAGATTTTGAAAATTCTATCCCTCATTTTTCTATTTTTATTCAGACTGGTTGAGGGTTTCAACTATTGGGCAAATTTTAGAAAGGGACCACCTACAGTCCTATGCTTGTGCCAAATTGGCTAAGTGGTTTCAGAGGAAAAGATTTTTATAATTTCATTCTCCTTTTTTTCTTTTTTTGCCTGGTGGCCATCTTGGTTGGAGGTTTCTACTATCAGACAAAGTTTTCAAAGCGGATCAACCAAGAACCATTTCAAATTTGGTTCAAATTGGCTTGCAGTGCCAGAGGGTAAGAATTTAAAAATTTCATCCCCTATTTTTTACTATTTTGGCCTAGCAGCCATGTTGGTTTGAGGTTGTAGCTTTCAGACACAATTTTTAAAGGGGACTATGAAAGGACCATGCCACTAAGTTTGGAATATATTGGCTGAGTGATTTCAGACGATAAGACAGACAGACGACGGATGCCAAAAGGTCACATGCCCTTTCAAGTCAGGTGAACTTCAAATAAGAGACTGAATTTAGTAAAAAAAAAATTAAAAGTACACTCGTTTAATTTTTACATGAAAAATCAATAAACTGTGTGAAGATCATAGTGTTTTGAGGCTAAAGAAGTCTTCAGAAGTGTTGGACACCTACAATATTGTATGTGTTAGGCAAATCAAACTGACTGTCAGAATTACACTTAAATGTTTAAGAACCATTGCCAATGTCAGTCAGTGAACTTGAGTTAACTTACAACAAGTAAGCCAAGCAAGTTCAGCAGATATCTGTGACTGTTAAATCTTTGACATACTGACAACTTTTCATATTCAATAGAATATCTTCATTCTAATGAATTTAGAATGCTTCAATAATTAATTTCTAGTAAATATTAAATTGGCTTCATAAGTTGATGTAAATTTTTAGTTAATGTTCTAACAAAATTACACTTTTAATATCAAAGTTGCATGAACAAGGTATTGTATATAATCTATCCAATACACAACACTGAAACTGCTAAAACTTTGGCAAATTCTTTGGGTTTGGTTTATATACAGTGAAACTTGTCAACACTGAACCCCTTTTGGTTGAGAAGAAATGTTCGGTTTAGACAGGTGTTCAGTTAAGGCAGGTTAAAAACAAATAAAAACTTTTATAAAGAGACTTAAGAATCAGTCTGGTTAAGACAGGATTTCAGTTTTCTCAGTGTTCAGCTTAGACAGGTTTCACTGTATTTATAATTAAAAAAAATTTATACAAATAAATGTAATTCTGACATTTTGTTAACACCACATTCATTTCATTCAACTAATTACATGCTTTGTGTGTAAAATGTGTGGGGAACACAGGTGGGGAAATCTTACTCTACAATACGAGACTCCTTTGTTGCTTCACTTGATGAACTATAATGTCGACCCCCACTGTAAATAATGATAAAATACATGTATCAGACATGAATGAATGGGAGACAACTCTTGCCAACTACAAAGCCAAAACACCAACCCACTTTACATCAGTAAAAATGGAACAGTTGTGTTTTCTCCTGAAAAACTATTCACATAATCTTTTATACTTCCTATAAACCTGGTTTAAAATGAACACATAATAATTTCTAGCCTTTAAAATCTAGTTCTAGAGTTTTAATGGTTTGAAAACATCCTTTACATATGAACAATGTATATTTCAACAAGATTTCATTTTCAAAATAAACCTCCCCAAAAATTCTTTGTTCCATATTAACATCACTCTAAACATACTTCTCAAATGTTAAAATTTATTATCAATTCATCATATTTACATAACAAAGACAAAATCGACAAAAGCTACTAATCCCTCTAATTTTCATACAATTAGCCAGCTAAGGTATTATCTTAATGTATAGGGGAAAAGCAGATATAGTAAATTTATCTTTACTAGACCAAAACTAATAATGATTACATGTACATCTAAGATAAATCATTATAAACATTATAGGGGTTAAGAATTTTCAGCCAATTAGTAGATTTCTGCAATTTTCTTCAACATCTGCTAATTAAAGTTTTCGATTTCCTTCACAGAGTCAAAAACAATGTTTTTGAAAGTGGCCAATGAGGGGTTCCACTTTTTGATTAGGGGTGTCACTTATATGATCATGTGGTGCTTTATCTCTGCAACCTGCAATATGCAATAGGATGATAGGAAGCAGCAGTATTACACCCTTTCGTCCATACTTTTTATAATTAACTGGATTATAAACATCAACCAATAAGTTAATAAATTTGTTAATTAACATCATGCAAAATGCCTTTTTTTCAACCCAATAAGCTCCTATATCCATTTTTTTTTCTGATGGAACGATTTTTAGAATCAGCAATACATAGAACAGAGAGCAAATTCAGTTAAACACAATATTATTCCAATACAAAGCTAGCATTAAAAAACTCAACTCTTTTTAAGTCATAAATGAAAATGCTCATCATACAAAATCTTGATTTTCAAGCACCAAAAAATGTAATTTCAAAACCCATAAAATTTTTATATCTGTTTTGGTTAAATTCAGAGCAGACAGATGAGAAACCAATTTCCTTGTCCTACCAATTTCCTTGTCTTACCAAATATTTTCCATTATTGATCTAAAATATCTAATGGGTTATGGGACTAGATGTTTTTCATATCTCAGGGATACATTACTTCCGAATTAAAGTTTATAGTATAAGCTATATTCAGATTTACAGTGTTACCAAAGCGACTTCTCAAATTCAGAGAGCAACTAAAACTTGCCCTGAAAGACTTGTACAGCAAAGTGAAGGACCAGAAGGCCACTTATTTGCGGACTTTGTCCTACAATGTGAGCCCTGATAGCAACTTAATAGCATTCCCATCCACCCCAAACATTTTTATCAATAAAGTGCTACAGTGTATCATTGTGTTGGCTCGTTTACACATAAAACACAAATTTTATTCACCTCTTCCATAGAAAAATCAGTATGTATTCTATGTATTATTCAGTTATGAAGTCATTGGTAGGCCTTCAACATGGCATGGAACTGTCTCCTTGGTGTATTGGCTACATGCTTGGTTTGCCTGTGTAAGGTCATGGGTTTTATCTCCGGCTGGGTCAAACCAAAGACATTAAAATTGGAATTTGCCCCAGCTGTGCTAAGCACGCAGCATTAAGGAGCAAGAGCAAGGATTGGTTGGCCTAGAGCCAGATTAATGTGTCTGGGTAAAGTGGCATGTCTTAGTGCGGACTGTTGGTTTAGTGAGCTAGCATGTTAAAAATCTGGCTCAGTGTGTTGGTTTTGTACAAAGCAGGGTTCATTCATAATCATTCATAATAAGCTCTCATTCTGCATGAAATATTAGGCACTACTGGTTAAGCAACATTCAATCAATCAATCAATATAGCATGAGTTCTTGCCTGACTTTGTACCACACAAAAAAGATTGCATTGACTCACATTGCACATAAAAAGGTTCTACAGTTTCCTGCCCAAGGTTGGTGGTTCTCTCCGAGTATTCATGTTTCCTCCAACAGAAAGACTGACCATTGCAATATGACTGAAATATTGCTGTAAGTGGCTTTAAACCCCAATAATAAAAAAAATAACAGAATAGGCCTTCAATAATGAGCCTTACAGCAAGTTTGGACCTTTCGTGTTGACGACAATACTATAATAGTTACTTGTCATTTACAGAAAATTTGCTATTTGGAAACTGATACATGTATTGGCTTTTCTCAATACCAAGTAATATTTTCCTGGCTTAGTCCCAGAAAGAAAGAAACAAGAAACCTGTTAGCCAATTCTCACTATTGACACACCCCACCTCTTGCACTTCAGTAACTCATGGTCATGGCAAATATAAGGAGGAGATTTCAGAGAAAATTTGAAAATGCATTAACACAATAATAAAAAGTTATGCTTTACATTTCAGCTAACTGTGATTTTTAGTTTATGAGAAAAATATATATTGAAAATATCACATATTTCCACTTTATATCAAAAACAACAGGAAGTGGACATCTGAAGATTCTAAAAACAGTATAAGACACACTAATAGAAAGCTTGACATTAATATCAGCAAGCTTTGATTTACAGTAGCTGAGAAAAACTGTTTGAAAATATGTACAGAATGAATGATGGACACTGGTAATACAGAGTACTTAGGTCTCCACATTCCCCATTTGTCCTTAAGGTAGGGTGTAAAAATGGAAAGTTCTTCAGAAAAGAGATCTTTTTCTGTTGCACTGATGTTTGTATATTGTCTTGATTTGTTAAATGGATAAAATACTCTGTATGTTTAAACTAAGAATTGTGATGAAATATTACAGATTATTACTGTTTTTGGTGAAATGAAAATCAAGATTTGGTTAATAAGAACAAATTCAACGCTGAACATACAACTGTCCTTACCCTTTCCTCTCCTTATGTTCTTGTTCTCTATAGCAAATAATATCTTACTAATTACACAGAATCAACAGCACAAGGCAAAAAATTCTTCGTATAAAGTGCCACCACTGTAATTATGTTTGAAATCCTTAAGCCCCTACCCAACAAACTCTTGCTATTGTAAGCTTTTCTTGATCAAGGAAAAGAAAGTTCTTCAAAAAAAATTTAATTTGATATTGAGAGACATTTATAATAATAATATTTTAATAATATCATTAAACCAAAAATAGATTTGGCAAACTGCAACTTTTCATTTCGGGCTATTCTAAACTACAGAAGCATGTAATATTTTGGGCCAGACATGATAGAATTCTGGATTTACTGATTCTAATAAGTGCCCCCTGTTTTCCAATTTTTTAAGCGCCCTCTGCACTTTATACAAGGAATGAATGGCGTTTATCTTTATGTTCAGTTTTAACACATACCAGTTACATTTTGTGGTATATACAACAACAAGCATAATGTTTTCCCATCAAATCAAACGTACATGAATAAATAAATAGATGCAGTAAAATTACATTCTGGCATCCATCAAATGACTGACAAAAAATTGAAAAACTTTTATTTTTACATTTTTTGCAGAGAACTGATTTTCATGGGTTTTTTTTACTCAAAATTATGTCAAAACAAATAAGACAAAAATGAAAAAAAAATACATTTCATGACTTACTTTCATGCCAACTTTGTCCATTATTTAGAACAAAAGCTTACAATTATGTTTTCTTATTTTCTAATTGCACAAAAAGTTATTCCAGATAATAATAACTGCCTGATCTACCTATCTTAAGCAAGTTTTAGATGTTTATAAAAGGATTAACTACTATATAATCCTAATTTTAAGGATATAATAATTATGTACAGAATCCAACTAAGGTTACAAAATTAGATGAACAATGCCATGCAACCAGGAGATGAATCAAGCTTTCTTGTCTCCTAATATTGGTGGGGAATAATTTTGATATGTTCTTGATTATATAAAGCTGAACTACAGTAAAATCTTCTAAGAGAGATCAACCTCAAAGGTCTCCAAACTTAACATGAAATTGATTGTTAGTTTCCCAGAACATGACTGGGCTATTTTTAACTGGTTGGTTTATTCCCCCCCAAAAAATATGACATTCCATGTTAATTTGACATAGAATGGTTTATTATTTCAAGTCAATGTTTATCAGAATTTTATGTTAAAATCCTCAGTTTCAGATTATCATCTTTGTAGTATTTTCTTTGATTAGACATCATTTCAGATCTGACTTTATGTAATGATGAAACTTCTCTTACCAAAAAAGATATCCCTGCCAGCTAGTTCTTTAAAAATTTTCCATGTAATGGGAAACCAACAAAAAAATTTCTATGGCCTTACACATTTCAAATATTTTTTTTAAGAGAACCCTACTGTCCAATAAGACCACAATTTAAATGTAAAACGAAAGTTGGCCTCTCTATACAGATTTCATTGCAGTAGGAATACTTCTACTCTGGTAAATAGGCAGTGAATTTAAATACCTTATAAAAGTTGTCCAAAAACTAGGCCAGTAACTGTTTAGAATGTGGAAAAAGTTCATTTTTCCCATAGAATTTTTATAACTTGCTAAAATATTTTAACAATGCAAGATTTTGTAATATTTACTGAATTGTGTTTTGTTTAAATGTGGTAGCAACATTTCAGTAAATGAATTGACCAATCAAAAAGGTTAATTTTAAAATATAGATAGATGTCAGATATTTTTAAATTTTTGCAACTTAATGCAATATTTGGTGTGAAATTATTGCCTTAACCAAATGATTTCTACATATAACAAACTCCATGCAACATATCTACATATAGACAGAGGATATAAAAATAAACCATTATGTTTACCCTGGACTAAACCTGTATAAATAAAAAACTAGGTTTTAAAAAACCTGTCTACATTCAATGTTTCCCTGTCATTTAGTACTTGTAAACTCTATTCATTATAATCTTGTGATATAGACAACACAATCAAAGGTACTAAAGAAAATTATTTGTTCAGAAAAAATCTATGAAGTATGCTTAAAAAATTATACTAAAATGTAAACTGTATCTTTTTGTAGTAAAAATACAAAGTGCCTCTAAATTTCTGTTTTGAAATGAAAAGTAATAAGAAAAACCCATTCTGATGTGTCAAATAAACTGAAAATACTTGAATTTCCTTCAGAGCCAAGAAAAACTGTTCAAGTAAAAGACTATTCCAAAAACATATAAAAACAATTGAATGGATTAAGAAAGTCTTTTACGATGCCCCCTCCCCAAAGTTCAAACAATTTGAGTTCTTTTAACTGAACTTCAGCTGTGTACAAATTCTATTAACCTGAATTAATAGACATCTTAAAATATGTAAATAACAATTTTGTTTTAGAGGTTGTTCAGAATATTTTTTATATTTTCTAAATTATTTTGTTTTTGTGTGGTATATCTGATTTTACCTTGCAATTACCACAAACATAATCCTAATAAACAGTGTCAAATATCAAAAGTCATATCATGCTGGTAGCATGATACAGTCTTTTGATAAACTAATAAAAAGCAAATGATGAAAAGCAGAAAGTTTTTGAACCAGTCATGAAGTCACAGTGAGTTTTTCAAGTGAAATTAGAGCTATTGCAGAGTTATTTCAATTTTTAACCAACAATTTTTGCCACATTTTTTGAAATCAACTCACTGGAATTCTGATAGCAGGATAGAAAGAATATTCAGGCATTGTCAGTGATATCATATTTATTTGTTTCGATGCCAAACAAGCAAGAAATGTTTTCTTAAGGCTCATATCATGACCTATTTCTAAAGCTCGTACAAATAAATTTGATATTCAACTACAAAAAGGAGGAAAAATAGCAAAATAATGTCACTTTCGATATTTGACACTGTTTATTAGGTCAATATAAGCACATTACCCAGGAACAGCATTTCACAATGAGCTAACTTCCATTGCAATAGATGTGATGTTTAAACTTTTTTCTCAGTAATACTACAAGGGATTGAAAAAATTCACAAACAGATTTCAAAGTTTTCTCCCCAGGATTCCATGATTTCTAATGAGCAGCCCCTACTTGTACTTATTTCATTTGTATTTCTGAAATTTTGTGTCAAGAAGATTTTCTTTTGAAGTATAATCTGGAGAAATTTAATTGTTCTTAAATTATAATAAAAAATATTAGTCAGCTTTTGATATGGAAAAAGAAAACTTACCAATCTAAAGTAAAATAGTACATACTTGATTTGTCTTCCAGATGGAGGTTTTTTGGCACTGTGTGGACTATCTAGAGCTTCACTTCCTTCTTCACTCTTCATAGACACCATAGATCCTGGTACTAAATGGTGTGCTCCAACATGGGAGGACACAAAGTTTCCTTCCTGTAACATACAAATACATTAATATTTAAAAGAAAGAATATGGAAAATATATCCGAAAGACATGATCCACATCTTACATAAGTTGATTACAAATATTAAGAGGCAAATTTTATCATGGGTAAAGCACTTTTCTGGATTTACCATCATTAGATATGCTAGTAGCCACAATATAGAATGATCAGTCCAAAAATTTTCAAAATTATAGTTACAATTATGAATAAAATGAAATCTACAGTTCATAAAGTAATGAACGCTGATAAGCCAAATAAAAAGATAAGGACCAGTAGATTCAGACAGGAGGAGATTTTAGTAAATTTCAAAGTAGGGTCATCTGTTAAATTAAGTTTGACCCTCTTGATTGGCAGGCTGGGAAGATTAACATAATTTTGAACATGAACCATCCCACCAACAACATAAACAATATGAATAATAACTCAATAGACATATTACACATTCCATTTCATGAATAAACATGTCCAAACAACCTCAGGTTAATCGGTGTAAACGTCATTGCTTTACATAATGACATCCAAATATTTGTATAGTGATGTCAAGTTTTTGCGGAAAAATGCACCAAATGGCAATCCGTCTATTTACCGTAGAACAATTCCAAATAAAACTTATAGATCCTCCAGCCTGTTTTCCTGCTTCAGTATCCTGCATATGAGTATCTGGTAGTTTGTAAGACATGCCATCATTAGGATTAGGGACAGGTCCTCCCATTAAAGACACCTGGATGTTTGGTTGATTTGGATGGAGAAACGGGTTCCATGCACACCATCGTAAAGTCACAATACGAGTACTTCCTCTGTTGATACTTCCATACAGCTAAAACAAATCATATGCATTATAAACCTATTATTTTTTTTATATTTATTGTAATAAAACTGGGGGTTCTAAACTTACAATGAACTTAGACTTATCTATTACCAAATACATGGTGAACAGATTTACACTTCTAACAAGGTTTCAGTGGTTGTTGTTGTTTAATTAATAATTTATTGTTAATTTTTCACCAATTTTTCAATAGATTAGGTTGATTGTTGTGTTTTATGTAGCCTCATGGACAATCATGCCACATATCCTATTTATATTAAATCATCCAATGATTTATCAGTTATGAGGTTATTATGGCTATTCAAGACTAAACAATTTGGAAAATAACATACATATATGTATGTATAAATACATGTATTCCACATTCCTTCAAATCACTTTTTGTTGCTTCCTGCTTGTCTATTTAATATGTGAAGAAAATACTCATTGAGCAGGATGCCTCATTGGTGTAATGTTAGCATGCTCACCTCAATTGCGGAAGGTTATGAGTTCTAACACTGACCAGGTCAATCCAAAGACATCAAATTGATGTTTGCTGTTTATCACAGAGTAAGAATAACATATCTGGGTAAAGTGGCATGTCTTCCTGTAGACTGTTGCTTCAGTGAGCTAATTTGTTCAATGTGTTGGTCTAGTATAAAGCAGGGTTCATTCATTTTCAATCATAAATATGCCCTCATTCTGAATATGCATCAAACATTTGCCTCTTGACATTAAGCAACATTCAATCAATAAATCAATCAATCTCATAGAGAATGAAGTTCTGATGGTTTATTTTGACTTTGACGGTGATTGATGATGTCAAAACTCAATACCACAGCAAACTTCTTGCAATGCCTTTCAGAAAAATTCCTAGAAGAAATTCCAGTTGTTTGTAAATTTTTGGTAAATTTTTTCGAACAAACCCCCCTTTGTTGATCGTTTGCCTCCAACATGTCCAAAAGCAGTACCAACTGAAACAAACGCTGTGAGAAGTTTGAATTTCTTATATAAATATTTTTTTTGTATTTTAATATAAAATAAGGTTATCGCACAAATATTGGAAAATATCTTTTAATACTACAAGAGCTGGCAAATGCAACTAATATTCCAAAAGGGACATTTTTCATCTATATTAGTCAAAAGGCCCTTTTTTAATTTTTAGAAGAATTTGGGGTTTAAATTGCAACCTAATTCTAATGGAATAATTAGAGAGAAGTGAAAATAGTTTCTGTCACATGTTACCTTTCTCTCCTCCTGAGACACAGGTTCCCCAATGACATATTCTAAGTTGAAAACAAGAGCTAACATTGGATCTTCAAGCATGTCAGTAATTTCTATTTTATTTTTCAGCACCAGTAATGTGTCCTCACTAAAATAAAAACTGACAGGCTTTAAAAGATATAGTATATATATGTCTGCATCAGACAATGTACAACAACAGTTTTATTTGATTGATTGTTGTTGCATGCCATGTCAGCAGTATTTCAGCCATTTTGTGGTGAGAACAAACATTATATCAGTTTTATTTGAATAAAAGGAAAAGATTTATTAATAATAAGTATTGATAAATTTCTTTGTACTTTAGTAATTTTTTTGTAAAATTTACATTTTTTTCAATTCATTTCTTATAAAATATGTTATCAAAAACAGATACAGTGCATGTTGTAAAGCAATGCAGAAACCATAACATCTTCTTGAAGGATATTTGAAAAAAAAACAACTACCTTCAATTGGGGTGTAACGATAAGCCAGTATATCGAGGTATTTTTTAAACTAACCTGGTGCACCGGTACAAAATCTTATGTATCAATATTTTCCAGTACAATATATATTTGGACAGTTTAACATCTAGATGCTTGAAATTAACTAATGTTGACATAAAGAAGTAAAATATATGATCAAATAACATATTTTTTTACAGAGAGATACAGATTTCTGCCTCATACCACAATATTTTAAGAATTTTCATACAAAGCAATAATGAAGTAAAAGAATGAAAGGCAAGAAATAAGGAGTCGATATGTATCATGATACAGTGGTTTTTGTATCAATATATCATGGTACGATTTTGCATTTACGATACTCATCCCTAACCTTCGACAACCGTTCCCTTCCCTAATACTGGACGAGCCCTAAATCATAAACATTCAATCCTGTACATCAGGAATGACATCATTATTTCCCATATTGTCTTAGTAAGCTAAATAATCGAACCTTATGGCTGAATCGAGAGATCTGTTGGAGGACGTCAGGAACTTTGAGCTTCTTCTCATACTAGGACTGGCTTGTGGTTTGAGTAGCTTGTTGTTACTTTCACTCCACAGGTCCAAATGGTACAGCTCAGGTTTTGATAGATAGCACCACCCATTGTGTACTCCAATCTGAAACACAAAACAAAATCATAATAAGGGCCTGTTGTTCAAAAGTTAACCACATTGTCAACAATGAATATTAGTAACACTGTAAACAAGACAAAACAACCACTTCATTGGCGTAATGGTAAGCATGCTAGCCTCAAGTGTGAAAGGCTGAATGTTCAATACCTGAACAGGTTAAAAAAAACATCAACATTGGAATAAGTTGCTTCTCAGGTAATCAAGCAGCATTAAGAGGAAAGAACAAATACTGGTAGACCCAGTCAGAATAATGTAAAGAGGTAAAATGGCATGACTTCCTGTGGACTGTTGCTTTTCAGAGCTAGCATGTTAAAAGTCCAGGACTGCGTGTCAGTCTGGAATGAAGCAGGATTCATTAATCATCATTTATTGATATGCTCTTGTTCTGAATTTCCATGAAATATTTGCCAGTGAACATTCATTAGCAGCATTCAATCTATCAATAATACAAATTTAAAATTTTAATTGCTCAGACATCTTTTTCATTGGATGTTGAGTGCAATTTTTCATAACAAATACTAAACCATTAAAAACAAGGCTAAGGATCTAAAAACATAAAATATGGTCAAATATTGAAACCAGAATGGTTGTTTTGACTAAATATACAGCCAAATGTGTACATGTGCTACCTTTTCAATATCTACTGGAAACATACTGTCAGTACTCAAACAATAACAACTTTTTCAAAATTAATCTGAAAACACTAAAATGCAGAATATGGAAATAGTAACTGACCAAAACATTCTAGTCAGTGTGGAGGGGTAAGTAATTATCTATTCTTACAGTTAGCCTCCTTTCAACAATGGAAACATTGGTTCCAATCTGACGATTTTCTCTGTTTCGTCGATCTTCATTAAGTAAGGAACATAATTCCTCCTCAAATTTTTCTAATGACGGAGGAAGATGGATATTAAGTGCCTCAACCATACAAGGAATCTGTTTCTGTAACCGAGGCTTTCTTAGTCTGTCCTTCCCTGAAAAAAAATCAAAATGAATATACCTCTGTTGGATACATGGAATCTTATATTGTTAGTTGACGACAATAATTGTTTTGACATTGGAGATAGTTAAATTTCCAAATTTCAAGCCCTTGAAAGAGAAGTGTAGTGTTAAGATTGACAATATTTTGGCCCTTAAATCAAGTAGATTATTTAATTTCATAACAATTATTTTACTTTACAGTAAACATCCTGCCAGTTAAATGTATGTTTTGAAGTAACAATTGTGGTCAGGGGCAATTCTGTGTAAACTGTATAGTGAAAACTATTAATGAACTCTATGTAAATTTTGCCACTGGCTGTTTGTTTAACTTTTGTCTTCTTAACCTCTTATTATTTCAATGATGACATTTTCTGGGATGTTACAATCCTGTATACCCGAAATAACATTATTTCCAACAATGACATTTTCTGGGATGACATGTACTAACCTGGGATGTTACCCTCCTGTATACCAGAAATGACATCATTATTTCCAACAAAGGCATTTTCTGGGATGACATGTACTTACTCAGATGTTACCCTCCTGGATACCAGGAATGACATTATTATTTCCAACAATGGCATTTTCTGGGATGACATGTACTTACTCGGATGTTACCCTCCTGGATACCAGGAATGACATCATTATTTCCAACAATGGCATTTTCTGGGAAATGTACTTACCAGGGATGTTACCCTCCTGTATACCAGGAATGATATCATTATTCCCAACAATGACATTTTCTGGGATGGCTGACATAACATACAACATGGCTTTATGTGTGGCTATACTACAATGTAATATACATTCTGGTATTGGCTTCAGCAGATTGTTATCTGAAAAATAAAATTTCAATTACTTCAATGTTTCATTAAAATTCATGAGTCTGACATAGATATTAAAGTCTCATAAAATTGGAGATAACCTAACCAAACTAATAACCAACACTCAAGAGCAAAAAAACTAACTCCATTTATCTATTAAAAGAATATGGAAAAGATAAAAATACTTTTCCAAAATAATACTTTAAATGAAATATTTTCTTCAAAAAGAATCTTTTAAGGAAGTTTCCTAGTTTTTTAAAACTTTAACCTGATGTTCAACCAGGTGTTGACCACTGTGTTAAGCCAGTGTGACTACTACGTCTGACCTCCAGGAACTTTTGTCACAGGCGAGACAATTAGGACTTCAAAAATGTGAAGTAAGTATTGGAAATTTAGGTGAAAATGGAAAAAAGATATAATATTACAATATGCTCAATTCATTATCAGTTTGAGTCACTCTATTTATTAAAGTCTAAAATTGTAAAGCTAATGAATTTGATTAGATACAAAGACTGTACTATACTTTATTAGAAGCTGATGAAAAAGCTTTGATCTTGAGGTCATTTATATTCACTTAAATGTTTTATTCATACAATAAACATAATGATACAATGGTATTTATCTTATTCATCTACTCTTAATATAAATCAAATTTTATTAAGGGAAATTTATTTCTGCAATATTTGTTACACTAAGAAAAATCCTGAAAATAAATTGCTGTGCTGCAAATAATATACTGTATTCTGCTGTAGATAATATGCGTTTGTAAATAAAATACAGGGCCTTTTCAACCCCAAAAACTCAGGAAAAAGTCAAGTTTGCATTTAAAATACACAGTGACTTTTGTAAATATGTCAAATTTTGTTTGTTTAGGCTGTAACGCCACTTTTAACAATATTTTAGTAATATTGCAGTGGACAGTTTTACTGATGGATGAAGCCAGAGTACCCAGAGAGAACCACCAACCTTGGGCAAGTAACTGACAAACCTTATCACGTGTCAGTTAAACACAACAGGTTTTTGTATGGTACAAACCCTGGCGCCATCTCACACAGAATAGGTGATAGGTTACCATGATCACTCAAGCCCCAATATGTCAAAGTAAAAATGTAATGTTTGTACAAGTTTTCACCACTGTTTGGTAAATATATTGTGTGTTTGGCAGATAAAGTCTGTAGGCCCTCGTATTTAACTGTTTAAGTATATTTCCATCAAAAAATAAGCTTAAATATCAAAGAAAGGTGACATAGTTATGACCAAAAAGCAGTAGCACAGTAAAAATATCTACTAGTTTGGTACAGAACAGTAGATCCGTGTTGAATTAATCTGTGTTTTTTCAAATTTCAATTAAAAAAGAAACTGTTTCTTTATTATTTTTGTGTTAATTTAAGAAAAGAACAACATTCAGCTACCATTTTACATCCATAAGTTACTTAAATGACTGTGGCAACTTTAAATTGTCAATTTATCAACAGGTGATGTTAAATGGCGGCCAGTGAAAACTAAGGGCTCATTTATACTTCAAAGCGATCAGCGTGCAATGTCGTGCAATGTCACGCAAAAATCGCTGGGTGTTTTTACTTGTCGTAGTTGTTTAAACTTTAATCTCAGATAAAATCGCACAACATTGTGCTGTAGTCCCCGATGTTCGGGTGACAATCCCATGATGATGTATAAATGAGCCCTTAGTTTTCTAATGTAAATATTGGCAGGAAGTCAAAAATTATCAGAACAACATTTGATTCAAGTTGATGAAATTTGGATATGTATTTCAAGTATTGTGCAAAAACTTTCTTTTTCCTTACACATTAAAATATGTTTTTAGGGTAAAATTGTGAGAATAATCTACTTAAAATGGCAGCAAAACAAATGTCTCTGTAAAAAAAGATTGGTTTACAGAATCTATAGCACAAAATTTATGACAATAAGACACAGGGCTCATGCTACTTTGAATTTAGAGGGAGAAGTGACTTCTCTCTGAATGACTGAGAGGGAGAAGTGGGGTGATATCAGGGAGAATTGGTGGGAGTTTAGGGAGAGGTAAAAAAAAATCTGTGTTACCAGGGCTCAAGCTACTTTGAATTTAGAGGGAGAAGTGACTTCTCCCTGAGAGACTGAGAGGGAGAAGTGGGGTG
>JAULBM010287497.1:0-16056 GCA_032357055.1 Geukensia granosissima | reverse complement strand
TAAAAATGTCCTTGTTTACATATATAATATAAAAATTAAGGACTTTTGTCTTGGTCAATACGTTATATATGGACCTGGAAGAGTTAAAATCGACCGCGGACTTCGTCCTTGGTCGATATCACTCTTCCAGGTCCATATATGACGTATTGACCTCAACAAAAGTCCATAATTGATAAATATCTCAACGTTCAAAATTCTGATAACTTATTTATCATCATTCATTTTTTTTTTTTGTAAAATGTTAAAAATTTCATTTATTTATATTCTCCCTGCTTTTGTATAAGAAATAACGCGCACCTTTTAGTTTTGATATTTATCCGCGTGTCGCTAATACGCAGGAGTTTATTCTAAATTAATATAACGAAAAATTCGTTTGACTTTTAGAGTATCATCATTTAAGCATCTATAAGGTCTAATTTAATCAAATACAATAAGTCACACAGTATAATATAGCTGAGAAAGCAGGGCTTGTCAACAAAACAAATTTCGCAACTGAAAAGGTAATTCATGTTGACACATGTAAATTTTTTACCTGCCACCCGGTGGAAAATGTTCCGTTCCGTTGATTTCACCCCGTTAGTACGACACCCCGTTAGTCCGACACCCCGTTAGTCCGACACCCCATTAGTTCGACACCCTATTAGTCCGATACCCCGTAAGTCCGACACCCCATTAGTCCGACACTTAAAACTAATGAGAAGATTCGGCTTCAGTTGTGTAATGGTTGTTGTGCTCTCCTTAAGTTCAGGAGGTCGTGGGTTTGATCTCCAGTCGGGTTAACCTAAGATATAATAATCAACAATGCTGTTTCTCGAGGGTGGAGCAGGTGGTATTCTCTCCCACCCCAACACCCTAGTCTCCCATCTCCCACTTACCAGTTTCCACTCGTCCCCTTTTTCACCATATTAAATGTACATAAATTCCCCCCTAGAAATTTTTCCCACACTCTTCCCTCCCAACTCCCTCTCCCTTTCACCCAAATCCCACCCTCGCCCTACATCTCCAATCTTTCTTTTCAGCAGTCCACCCTCCTTCTGCACTAAGTACGCAGCTTTCAGGAGAAAGACTGGACGACAAAGAATAAAAATAATGTGTCTGGGTCAAACAACATTACTCATTAATTTGTCCTGAATTCGACGAAATATTTGCCTCAACTATGTGTGTTTGACAATTAATTCTTAACTAGGCAAGTTGTCCGCTGCTGGATAGTGAAAAGTATTGTGGATAATAACCCGTGCAAGGGGTTACGTTCGCCTTGGTTTAAAGGGGGTTGAATTATCAGAAGACAGATATTACAGGGAATTGTTAGTTGGAAAATTAAAACTTTTGTAATTACGAATTGCGAGAGTTGGTGTATTTAATGTTATTTAATTGTAGAATTGTATATGAACTTTATTTGAAAGCCTGAAATTGGGACCTTACATAATATAATAAAAAAAATTTGGTATTGTGTTTCTTCTGAATACTGGGCACCGGAGTAGTCTCCATTGCTGACCCCCCTATCCGCCACCTTGGGATCGTGATGGGTCAGCATCACGATCCCAAGGTGGCGGATAGGGGGGGGTCCTTTCTTGGGGGGTGGAATTGGAGATGTGTGTGGAGAATGTCACACTGCATACACGTATAAAAGATCCCTTTCGTAGCTCTCGAAAAAGAGAAGGCAATGCAAAGCCGATACTAAAGGCTAAATTTTCGTCCCTATCATTCCTACTTTCTAGTGGCAGTCTAAAGACTTTGCCCTGTTGTGTCCCACGACACTCCCACTTTCGATAGTTGTTCCATCCTTAATGCGCATGAAATATTTGCCACTGGACAATAAGCAACCAAAAGTAAATCAATCAATACTACTGAATAACATTTTAGAAGTCAGCGAGACTCAGTAAAAACTAATTACAGTATTTTCATTTTTAAGGCACGTACCATCTGATCTTCGTGAGCCTAGGATTAATATACGGGCCAGAATTTTATTTCGTCAACTTCGCGGGCCGTGTTTTTTTTTCCTGTATATTTAATGTAAGAATTTTTTGGAAATTTTTTTTTTTTTCAATGGCCAAACAGTGGGCCAGAATACTTTTTTTCAGATTTTTTTTCAAAAATCAGGGTCAGAAATTGTTTTCTAAAAAAACCCAGCCCGCCCCCACCCCCACCTCCGAATATCAAATGGTCCGTGCCTGAGACTGAATTAATTTCTTATCCACAGAGTAAACTGATTGTTGCTCTATTGGCGGGAGCTTAAAAATAAAATGTCATACACATTTGGGGTATAATACTTTGCGCCATGATAAAAAGAATCGTGAAATTCAAAATATAAATATATATCCCATTTTGGGTATAATACTCATTTTCGGTGATAACATCTATCCCAACCTGTTTATATTACTAAAGCCTTTTCATGTTTTGGGAGCATGCACGAAAGATGGTGTTTATGTGACCTGTTAACAGAAACAAAAGTTTTACATTTTGTACCCAACAGAAGTTCGTAAAATTTCGTACGTTAACCGTAGGTGCCAAAAATCGTAATTATGTCGCTCCCAGGGACCGAAAGAATGTTTGATACCGGTAGCTGTATGGCATGTATCATTGAAAACATTGTAAGTTAGGATTATAGGGTTGTTTGTAAACATACCAAAATTCTGTGTAAAACACGTGCAAATTATGGACCACAAGGGCTTGGTGAAATGTATATTTAATAACATATATGCTCGTTAGGCAATGGGAACCTCGTTTTTTTTCTAACGAGCATATATATATGTTACAAAATATGATTTGTGGTTACTTAACGTTCAGTGGCAAATATTTCATGCATATTCAGGTCGAGAACAAGTTCAACAATTATCAATATCGGTAAAGGGGTGGGATGGACCACAACAGGACAACGGTTTTTGAATGCCACTGGAAAAAGGAAGTGATGGGTAGGGACGGGAAATTAAGACTATTTTAGCGGCATAAACCTGCTTTTTTGAAAACTACAAAAGGAGCGTGGAAGGAGCGTAGCACTCTCCAAACACGTCATCCACTATGGTCCACGGCCAGCCTTTCTGTATTATCACCTGCCAACCCCCTAATGAGAGGAGCTCCCCTATCTCTCTCCATAGTGCTGGTTGAATATTCTTCAAACACAATATTATACTGCAAGTTCAGACCTTATGAAATCATTTCAAGAGTTTTACCGAATTGGAAATTTATCCACCGGCATGCAGATTTTATCACAGTCTGTGGCATGATTCTGTTGTATATATGCACCCACCGAAGAATCCATATTCTTTTACAAAAAGGGTATTCAGCTGCATTTTAATACAAATGATGTTTGACTTGTAAGTGCTTAAAGAGAAAAAGAAATGACCCTCTGCATATTTTGGGGATCATCCAGATCAAGCTTTATCACACCAAGCATAATATTTAGTTTATTTAGCATGTCATCTTCAGTGTCAGGAGCCGGGCGGTAAAGTTTTAGAACATGGCGGATATAGATACTAGAAAAATCAACAAAGAAATACTGCTTTACAGTGGAGATGCTGGTGGGTCGACTGCCGGGTACCAGTAACGACAAATGTTTTTTACCTTTAAGAGGAAAATACTGATATTAATGTCTTAATTATGTATAAGTTTTTTGATAGAAATCATATGTCTGCTTAGTTCAGGTTTAAAATCTGTATTGTTTTGTTTTTTATTTTAAATTACTTTAACTGCCAATTTGTTGAACAGAAAGACAATGATGTTATCAACTACTAAAGAATTGTAAATGTAACGGGACAGTAAAGTGCTTCATAAGCCTATAGAGGCTGGCTGGCTTTTGTAAACGCTGAACATAATATGTAATGTATGTAAATCAGGTTGCACTAAAATAATAAATCGTAATATATATATATGAAGGTATTATTCCTTTTTTTTTTCGTGTAATTTTTCTCCCTTAACAAATAGTTCCATCACAGAATTATGATAAACCCAGCTTAATATGAAATCTGGGCGACGTGATGTAAAAGCATCACAATTTGTGATTGAGATTTTTTTAAAATAAAACCCTATCAAACCCCTCACTACATAGTAGACACCTCATTCAGAAAAGACATCTAGTACACGGTTTCTGAAAATTTTCAATTTGGCCAAGTAGTTTCAGGGGATTTTTTTTATGTTTCTGCCAATCAATAAACGAATCGTACATGGTGGCAAAGTTTTTGTCCGATCAGGATCTGGATCAGTAACTTCGAAAAAGACTTTCCACAGATGCTTCCTGTAAAGTTTGGTTTTGTTGTGTCTTTCGTTTTCAGAGGAGAAGATGAATATATAAACAACGGGCGACCGACTAGAACTGGCTGATGACAAAAGGTCACATGGCCTTTGGCCAGGTGAGCTAAAACATATAAATTCAAACTCTTTAAGCATGGAAATACACACTATAGAATCATTGTCTCATGGAGAGAGAAATGCCAAATCTCAAGCATTCACTTGCTGAGTGCAACTGTAGAAAATTACAAAACCCTCTAAAGAGAACCACAATCGATTTTTGATAGGGTCATTCCCATGTGGATGTAACAGCAGTAAGTCTCACATCGACTCGGATTTATATTACAGATGTGTTGTCGGACTAATGGGGTGTCGGACTAATGGGGCGTCGGACCAATGGTGTGTCGGACTAATGGGCTGTCGGACCAATGGGGTGTCGGACTATTGGGGTGTCGGACAGAAGGGGCCACCCCCTGTGTTTTAGCTATGATTTTTACCTAGTGTATACATTAACCCGTATTCACACAGATTTCTGCATAGAATAAAGTGCAATACATTTGTTTGCCATAATCTTATCTCATGATTCTTATGGTACAATGAATTATAATTAATAGGACAAAAATATAGAATCAATATCTTGAATAGAAATTTATGTCATTTGGTACGTTAAGTGATTTAAAGCTTTATTGAAGAACATTCTCAATAAGGACAAAATAAAGAAAAAGAAGCTGTGGGTATGATTGGTATGAGACAGCCATCCAAAACGTGTAAGGTTTTTAATATTGGACACATATCCACATCCTACGACTAGTTTTAAAAGGCCTTAAAAAGTGATGATATTTTCAAATGTAACAACTATGGACCAGATTCAGAGGCGGATCCATACTTTTGGAAAAGGGGGGGGGCTCTTTTTGTGGACCTCTTGAATCACCTATTTCCTCGATTTCTAATGGAGATAAAAGACCAAAATTTTACTCAAACTTTTCTTTTTTTATCATTTTTGCGCTTCAGGGACCCCCCTGGATCCGCCCCTTAGATAAGTATAAAACATAAAAACAACAGCCACTGGATTACAGCTTCTTGGCTTGGGACAGGCACAAAAACTAAGTGGTGGGTTTAAAGTTATTGTGTTTGTAATTTTTCCATTTCTAAAATCATTATATTAAATTTAGTAAAAATTGAAAAAAAATGGACGAACATCGTAACTCTGAATAGGGATCACTTAACGGTTTAGTATAAAACTAGGAGCAGCAGATTGATTGATTAATTGGATGTTGTTTAACTTCCAGTGGCAAATATATAATTCAAATTCAGGACGAGATCATATTATTAAATGATGATGATGAACGGACCCTGCTTTGTACTAAACTAACACGCCGAGTCGGATTTTTAACATGAAAAACAGCTCATTAAAGCAACAGTTCACAGGAAGATATGCCACTTTACCCAGACATATTATTCAGACTTTGGGACCTGCTTAGCGGAGAAGCAGCAAATACCAATTTTGATGTTTTACAATCATACAGAACATGTTACAGAAATACGTTGATAATTAACAATAATGAAAATTCTGACAAAAATAAACACATTCTGTATTGTGAGAAATAAAAAAATCAAAAGTAATATATAATAATATTGCATCCACTGTTTACAGTTCCAAAAACCGTTTTATAAAGAATTTAACCATTCTAACATCACAAGACGTTGAAGGGTTATGAAGTCTTTTTAAATTATTTATATAATTTTAATGAATTAAATTGTTGTCTTTAGCATAGAAAGGTTTTGAATTTTTTTTTGTAAATGTGTTTATTTTGATAGAGCCGTAAATCACAGGGACCGGGGGACCGGTAACACACGATGTGTTGATTGACTGGGCCCCGACTATGTATATAACTTATAAATATACATAGTCGGGGCCCAGTCAATCAACACATCGTGTGTTACCGGTCCCTGTGCCGTAAATGACTTGTTTTAAAGATGTTAAATATATTGATTGATTGATGTCGGAAAAAAATCGACTTCAACAAACCGTTGCTTTGTAAGGTTAAATTGACAATGGAAAAGAAAATGAAATTCGTCATCTATAGTGTTGCCCACTTTGCAGTTCTCTGTTCGCGCGGTATCTTTTTATAGCGTCCAAGTTCCACATCTAAATTATGATTACATACTGATTCGAAAATTGGTGAATAATTTACCGCTTTTAAAATGATATAACTTCAAATGATCTAGTTGATTTAAGTCTGTTTTTAATTAACTATAGAGATATTATTTGGAACTATTGTAAATTCGGCCTAGTTTTTCTGTAATAAGGCCACTCCAGATTTATTTCTAGTTCTTTGGATTTTTAGTGATAAAATAGGCGCGAGCGAGCGAAATTTTTAACTAATTTTTTTCTTGCAATTGCAAAATATTGGAGCTCAACCTCAAAAACTGATGCGAAAACAACAGCTAAAAGCTTTTTCCTTTCTTTTTGTATTTGTTTATGAGCGAGCGAGCAAATTTTAATTTTTCATATTTAGGAATAATTATGAAAATTTCTACAAAAATAAATAAACCATACTATGAGGATCGAGCGAATCCGAAGAACTATCAATTAATTTGAATAAAGTGGCCTAAAAATCATTAAAAGATTTTTCTTTGCTTTTATTTTTAACAATATTCTTCCCTTAATTTATTTGAAAAGATATCAAAACGTTCAAGTTCTGTTATATCTAAACATGTTCACATCTAATGAGATTTAATTCATTTTGATGTGATGCTTCCCTTGACGTAAACACAGGATTGAGTTTTAAAGTATCGCCATTCTTCTCTTATTTTTTAAATGTTATTGAAAGAAAAAAGTATGTTTCATTGACAATACATATCTCTTACCCTAGTAACGATAAGAAATATTCACCTCACTACATGTAATCCACGAAAAAAAGTAGTTTAAAGGCTTTCAAATAGACATCATTATACATAACAGTGCTGCGCCTTTTAAGTAAACATAGTCGAAGCGTAAATAAATGCAGTTTCTTTTGTTGGTGAAAACGCCTGCCATCAAGTTAATTATCCAAGAAATGAATAAAAACATTGATTTCAGAGCTGAAATAAACAACTCTGTATGTACTGAAATGTGTTATATACTCACATGATGAATAAGCCCACATAACTATATATAATTTTGTAAATTTCTAATGGATATAGTTGACAGTTTGATAAAGCCTCTGTTCTTTTTATAATTTAAAAGGAAAATTGAGTTAATTTAATTTAAAAACTAAGTCATGACGCCCGTTCTTATTATGGGATTTGATTTTGTTGAAGTTATTGATGCTTTGAATGAAAAGCTATCAATTTTAGAAGGTTTCTTTCATATATCTGTCATGTAGTGTATATATCACTCGGGATTAAAAGAAAGTAAAACTGCATGTCCTTTGTGTAAATAATGTATGCGTATGTGCTTACATGGCAAACATATTGTGGCTTAAAGTGGTTTACGTAACCCGATAACGTAATAACTTAAATCACTTTACGTAAAATTGAAGTGGAATATTAAAAGTTGTGTTGGAAGATGATCTAAAATAAAAATTGGGCGACACTTAGGAATGTGTAGGCAACCATTCCAAATATAAGAGAAAAAAATGAGGATTTCAAATAAATACTGGGTAACATGACGGGTGACACTAGTTGAGCAGGAGTTGCCTACCCTAGAGACCCCCTGAACTAATCATTGCTTCTTCAGCTTTAGTTTTTCAGTGTTATGTTGTGTGAATTGTGTTTGTCTCTCGTTTCATTCTGTTTGTTATTGTCCAAGTTAAATTTTCAGTCCTCTGACTTGACAATTTCTGTCTACCACTTTGATATCTTCGATTTTTTTTCATTTCCTGGACCTGATAAACTCTGAAAGAGGACTGACTAAAAGCCTTGAAATATTATCACCAAAAAGTATGTAGACAACAAGGCCTACATGGACTTACAAATAGAAAAATATTCCGTCAACCTCTTTTCCGCCTGTGCGCACAAAAATAAAAAATTTGAAGTAACATTTAATGTTAGCCGAAACAATAGGCACGAAAACGTTTTTTGCCATGCAGTTTCAAGTTTCGTATAAGATTGTGTCAAATCGTACCCTCTCAATGCAAGATTCTACTACATTAGATTGTGCCATCTCAATGCCAGATGTCTACTACATTAGATTGTGTCCAATCGTACCCTATCAATGCCAGATATCTACTACATAAGATTGTGGCAAATCTTACCCTCTCAATGCCAGATATCTGCTACACAACTTCATTCAAATGCTAAAGAATAAAAATTGTTAAATAAAATCTCAAATTATACTACAACACGTAAATGAGATAGGTTTCAACTATGCTAATTTTTGCACTTCAAATTATGTGAGTTACGCAAAGAAACTGATATTTTCCTGTAATAATAGACCTTAATTTCATGGTTCTAAAATTTCCATTTAGATAACCAACCAGATAACATTACATATGCAAATCTCTCAGTTAAATCGTAAGCCAGACTCAATTTATTTCTTAATAATAGGCCTGACTAAAAATTGAAGCTTATTATCAACAAGTGTAACAGTTTACGCTAGAAACTTTTCGTTTTTTTTACGCCCTGCGATTACGATTTCGCGCGTTATTTTGTATTTCGCAAATTAGTTTGTTTCCTAGCCTCTGATTTTTTGGCAAATTTAAAGCTTTTGTATACTTTTTTTTCCAAGGTGGACAGTTTGAATTTTCGATAAGTCTACGGACACCTATCAAGCAACAATTCTTAAAGGTGTTGAAGGTTTGAGGAACTGTAACCATTGGAAAATGGTACTAAAAAGATTTCTATCCCAAACTCGCAAAAAAAACTTTGCTAATTTATCAAAAAATATTCAAATATTCAAAATTCACCAAATTCCTTGTCCGTCGTTGATGGCTACACAAAAGAAAATTTTAGAAAAAAATAGTCTTGTATCGCACTTTTTATAGTTTATTAAATGATTCGTCTGACATTAACTTTAATTTATAAAACTCGGAGTTCCGATAATAAAAAAAAACGATACTGTGGTAATGCACATGAAAATTCAAATTTTATGACTTGTTAATGATCAAAACTGAAAGCGCAAACAGCGATCCTATTGGGGGGGTTGAAAGTTATTAGCTTCCTACACAGCAATCTAATGCTCTCAGTCGGACGGTAGCGATCCTATTGCTGTTCTTCATGCATATAAAGCGTGGTAAATGCTTGTTTTTAATTGGTCAAGAATCGTTATATTTTCCACAAATACATAGTTGATTGTACCCATTTTAATACTTTATTATAAATGCAAACAAAAGACTAATTAGGTCATTACATTACATAAAAGAAACACATACAAACATATTTATTTAAAAAAACAGCATATTAAGGGGTATTTGCCAAGAAAAAATGCCGCCTCACAGACGCTTGTAAAATAACAGTCGATAATGCGTTATACAGGCAATATCCCTCCAAATAGTGATATATCTGTTCAAAACTAAGCTTCGAAGCCAGTTATTTTTATTTCAAAGATCGACATAAAAATCAAAATCCTCAAAAACCTCTAGAGAGACCATAAAATTAAATTTATCCACCCCGCAGTTTCGATGTTTCGATTACAAAACTATAAAAGAATGGCACTCAACTCCAGGTGGTTAAAAATGGCTAAATTTTAAAAGACTGATTTATTACTTTAAAATTATAATTACAATATATGCTTCATTTTAAAATATTGTACCAACTACTAATTACACAGAAAAATTTAAATCGAACAATATGCTACTTAATTCAGAAAATTTCTTCCATTGAAAAGCTTTTGAACAACAAAGCTTTCATTCGATCAACTAGCGAATGTTTGATTTTATTAATAAGTTGATAACAGTATTATTAAATTTTATTAAAAAGATAACTATCTAAATTGAAAGGATTAAAACGTAATAGATTTTCATTTAAAAAAAATATTACGTAAATCGTTTGAGCTAGAAATTTTGGTTTCGTTTAAACGTCTTTTATTGTTCTGTTTTATATATATGGGTCATCTCGAATGGTCAGCGAAATCCTTAGCATTGACATAATGAGTAAGGAACTGTCTCAATAAACTGAAAAATAACAACCAAGGAGATGTACAACAACCCGCCTACACTATCAATCACAAATATGAACAGAAAATGTTTAATTCAACTATCTTCTGATTTTATAACTGAGAAATATTCGAATTGGAGACACATCCTTCAATTTTTTAACAGTACTTTAACTGCAGCCACACAATGTCAGGGGTCCTGTGTCCACACTTGTCCGTGACACATTACCCCTGACATTGTGTGCATGGATGCTTTAACTGATGACAGTATGAATTTGAAAGTGAATTCTAATACTGTACCGTTCATTAACTTGTAACATTTTGCATCGTCTTAAGCGTTTAGAATTGCTGGTAATCAGGTGGGAATACCCACAGCATTTCAGGTCTGAATAATATTTGTTAACAATAACACGCATCATTTATAAAAACGCTTTTTAAAACAATCCTAACCTGTACAACACTACTTCTACATGTTCTCTGTATAACATTTTTTTCAACCGCATCGGTGGTATAATGGTAAGCGTGCTCGTCTCGAGTGCGGAATGTTGTGGGTTCGATCCAAGACCAGGTCAAACCAAATGCATCAAAATTGGTTTGTTGTTTCTCCGCTATGCACACAACATTTAAGAGTAAGAACAGACTTCTCTGCCCTGTGTCAGAAAAACGGTCTGGATCTTCTTGTGTACTGTTGCTTTCGTGAACTAGCACATCAAAAATTTGAGTCAGTCTATATATGTAGGATTCATCACCATTATTCTTTAATATAGATGTTCTCTTCCTGAATATGCCTGAAACATTTGCCACAGGACGTTAAGCAACTTTCAATCAATCAATTAAACATCTTTATATCCTTTTGTTTGTCAAAGATCGTGGCTGTTGATTCGTCCTTGTGTTCTTTTCGTTGTTTAGTTGTCACTACATTTAGGAAGCGGTCATGTCACTTTCATGTTCAGTTGTGTGTTGAGCGATTTAAAGCTCATGTTCGCTTATGAGTCTGTAGTATAACACACAAAAAAAAACGAACGGTGAGGACTTAATATCAAAATCTTAGGCGAACGCATTTTCCGGAAGGACAATGGGTTCCTGTCTATGTAAAGATATCAACTATATCGCACGTTAAAGTTGGGGGATGGATTACGTATGACATTAATTACAGATGTGGTAAAGGGGAAATACGTTAGAATTGGCTATGCAGCAAACGTAATCATATCAGATTCTCCAACAGGAATGGGAAGCGGGACAAAAATTTTATAAACATGAATTCGTTACCTTGGTAATTATATCTGTAATTACTAGCCATCCTTTTGTTAACAGTAAGTTATCAAAATTTATGTATGTAATCAGGGATCCTGTGCCCACACTTGTCCCACGGACAAGTGTGGACACAGGACTCCTGACATTGTGAGGATAATGATATAACTTATGTTAATAAGTTTGATTCCATTCAATTATAACATTAAACCGAGTAAACTATTTAAAAACTAATTCCAGTTTTGCTATAATTTCGCACCTGTCACAAAAAATAATGCTGTTAATCGCTAGTCAGTTTAGCCTTGGTAACCAATTGCCTAGATTTTGGAATTTTGTCTCGTCCTGAATATGCATGAAACATTTGCCGCTGGATTTTAAACAATCAATCAATCAATCAATCGAATTTTGCCGCTATCTCTATCGGAGTATAACGGACGTATGAGAATATACAGTCTTTGCAGAACCGAAACTATGTCTGTTGTAATCAAATAATTCATTTAAAACACCTTTGTAAGGGCCTAATTAAGCCTTACCGTTCAAACATTTGGTGAAAATTCCAAAATGTAAAATTCCCAGTTTCAATTATATTTGTTCGTTCGGAATATTCCTTCTACCACAACGCTCTCTATAAACACTGGAGTTTGTTTATAACTGTTGAGATGAAAAAATCAATTCAATTTGAAAGATTAACTGTGTTCGTTCTATCTCTACGATATCTAATAAAGCATTATCCGCAAATCAAAAGCAGAAAAATTCAATTTATTTTATTTATTTGCAGGTAAAATTACCTGAAAGTCAACTGATCATCAAAGCAAGTGAACGAGTTCATTACGGGAACTAAATAATAAATAAAGCAATTAACTTCCAGGACAAATATGGAGTCTTTATTAATATCTGGAAGTAATTACATTACATGATCAATTAGAAATATTGTCGTTGATTACAAATGGGTTTCGTTAATAACTAATCATGATGCTGTAGACCTTTCCTCATGAGCAAATTTTTTGTCACGGTGTTTTTTTGCTCATTGCTGCATGCATGATATCGTGGCAAAATTCAAAATTACCATAGGCGGATTAAGACTTTTGGAAAAGAGGTGGGGGGGGGCACTTTTTGTGGACCTCTTGATTCATCAACTTTTTCCCTCGAACTTATCATTTTTTAATCATTTTTGCTTTTCAAAGGGGGGCCTGGATCCGCCCCCTGATTACCCATATTGAATAAATATCGAGAACTATGGAAGCTATATGTACATTTCAAGGAGTAACAGCTCATCAGTAGCATTAGAACCAAAACATATGAAGTAACAAAAGAAGCAATAAAAACGGAATGGGAAACAAATCCGACGGCAGGACTTGGGAAGTTGCGTAAGTTATTGCATTCAGTAGTGTTTCCTGTCGTCGTGAGGCCTAACGCGTGTACTGTTGACCGTTTTGCCTAATGGATATTTGTGAATATATAGCTGCGTTTGGATGACCTCCTATTTATTTTAGATCACCCAAGGATAATCACGGACTTCACCTTTCAGTGGTGGCGTCCTATCTTACGGTTACCCAAAGGTGACCACAGACAGCTGTCCGAATGCGCACTTAGTATCAGCAGCTTTTAAAAATTGCCACATTTTTGTAAATTTACCACTCTTCGATTTTTTTCTGGACACCCTACCTCTCACCTCTTACATGGGATGGTAACTACAAAAATTTAAGAAATTGACAAACTCGCATCAAGAGCTCGAACAAGGATTAGGACTGCGCTGTGTCTATAAATTCGGGGTATCGGGCAAAGTTATGAGACAACTAAATTTAGCAAATTTTAACGAGGAAAATGCCCCCCCCCAAAAAAAAAAAAAAAATCGATATTTTCATTGGTATGCTTCTGGACCCTGTGACTGTGCCATGGTATATTATATATTTTTATTTTGTCATATAAATCAACATTAAATTGATAAGTGATATGTAAAATAAAATAAAAGGAAAACATGCATATACAAATATAAACAAAATTAGAACCTACGAGTCTCCTGTCCTTAGTTATATCGTCAGTTTAATAAAGGATGCAAGACTCCGAATTTGCTGAAATTTTTGGGGAAATTTTTGTCGTGCAAAGTATTTTGGTCTTATTTTGTGGATCAGATTTGGTAAATCGTTCTGTTTACCCGTACGTATTGAAATGACTCTCTAATTGAAAAACACATTCTCCATACCCTCTGTCAACAAAGCTAACGTAGTGGCAACTTATTTTAATGGATCGGTAAAAATGCATTTTTTACAAGGTTAACGGTGTGTAGGCGGCAGGGAAACCAAGTGAGAGATTGCATGCTCCTGTGGTACTTTGGTTTCTTCTTACTTTTTTGCACTATGGACTTCGAATCCAGATCTAAATTACACAATCACGATGACTTCGCGAAACCACGGACAGAGTCGCAAAGTGCAAGCTTAATCGGGCACTTGCTGGCTAGTGTAGAGACAATAATCAATCACAAATCCTAAGAGACTCGCTATAACAAGTCGGCAGCGATCAAACGAAACCAACAGGGCCACTGTCAACTTATAATAATATTAAATTACTGCATGTTGATCTCAAGTTCATTCAAATTGTACTCCTACGGATTAACAAACACTCCAAAAACTGTCATAAACATTTTATTGAATAACGATTAGGGAAAACTGCTATACTTCAAATTTTATTGACATGAATATGTAAACTGTCTTTATTAGTGAAATAAGAATTATAATAAAATTTTACGTAAATCACGAATTGAATAGTTCTATACGTGAAAAGTTTTTTTAAACCACAAAAATGTTGTGTAATAATTTCGAGATGGGTTAACGTATATACATACAAAACGATTTATACCAGGTTTTCCTTTAATTCTTTTTTTCACTTTTCTATTACTTCAACCTTCAAATATGACCTAATGTGGTCCAAAAATTTACATTGTCCTTCCAAAATTATTTTTTTAGTTTCAAAAATGTTTATTAAATGAATGTTAGTTGACTGACATTTTGCCGTGTTATCAGGTGCCATTTTGTAATAATATTGCGCTTAACATGTTCCGCCCTTAGTTTCTTTAAACATCTCAACTCGAATTTAACATGTTCCGCCCTTAGTTTCTTTAAACATTTCATCTTGAATAAACTTAGCCATTTGGGAAGGGGCTGGGCTGGGTAAAGTGGTTCGCACGAACACCCTCCTCTAAAAAACAAAGGAAAGACTATTAAAGTCAGGATACGGATTGGAATTTGACTAATAGTGAAGATTTCGACTAAATCTGACTCTGAACCAAATGCCAAGTCTCGAATATTTAAGTCAAATTAAATATTAAAGAGCAGCCTTTGAATCATCCTTCATGACCCTCTGGCACTTGGGGCATCGGAACCCCCCGTTTTCTATTTGTTTTTATTTGTTGTATAAAAATTACGTGCTGTTAGCTAATATAACAGAATTGAAAAATGCCGCGGCTCGCTTAATCTTTTAGGAAGACCAAGCGACCCGCAACATTTTTCGATTCTGTAATGTTGTATAACAACACTTAATTTCCCACAAAAATTTTAAAAAATGAAAAAGGGAGGTGTCTGATGCCGCAAGCGCCTGTGGCATGGCCATATTCCTGGCTTGTAAATTCTCTCAACAATTTTGCGTTGGTTTGTTAAGTAAAATTATTACTTGCTCTCTCGATGAAAGATAATTAATCAATTTTCATGTTTTGCTGAGTTTGAGTTTACTAAAATTTTACAAAACGGACATTATCACTAGCTAGTTAAGCGACCAACTCTCATATTGAGCTTTATTACTAAAATGATTGATTGATTGGTGTTTAACGCCACGTCGGCAGTATTTCAGCCATGTCGTGGATTATAAAAATGAAAAGATATGGAGTAAATGTCAGAGAGACTGCACTCCAACGACAAGAAAAACATAGGGAATTTCAAAAGCTAGAGGTTCCCACAAGACTTTCAACAATGCATTTAACTTTACACGTGGCACCGCTGTTTTCCTTTCGTTTTTTTTTTATCAGATATACATGTAGATCTCATTTTTTGAAATTATTCAAATGTATCTCGTAGATTATTATTAAATGGTGTTATTTAATACGAGCAATAAGATTTTTTATTTGATATTATTCTTTGATAAAAGTTAACACTCAATTTCAAAATCGAAAGAAATGTCATTTTAGACTTCTATTAAATAAAGTACATTATTTTAATAGGGTTAATATAGACTTGTTGATTTCAAAACATTTTCCTTTAATAATTTTCCGATTTGTACGTATTCAGTGATGTGAACTCAAGAAGCACCCGACCGTACTAAAATTCCAATTTATCCAAATCTGCTCTTTGAAGTTCATCTTATGATAATTAAAATACTTTAAAGTAGGTATATCAGATGCATAGAATAAGGATAATATAGGCCTAAATACTTTTACACCTTAAGGTAGTAGATCTAGGTTAAGGGAGATAACTCTTGAAATCAGGAGTATGTTTTTGATATTCTGCTACATGAAG